>JACJUY010007636.1:0-39420 GCA_014220935.1 Platorchestia sp. MABIK
GACTTTCGTCGACTTTCGTCGACTTTCGTCGACTTTCGTCGACTTTCGTCGACTTTCGTCGACTTTCGTTGCGTTTTCGTTGCGTTTTTGCTGCGTTTTCGTTGCGTTTACCGTTAGCTAGGGCCCTCACATTGTCCCCCTGGGAGCGCTAGTTCCCATAGATACAATAGTTGTATCCCCTGAGGGGTGTAGGCAGCCTAAGATACAAATTCATGAGCTATCTCCTCCAAAAGTAATAAACGTAGGGGAATGATTTAAGTCTCATTGAATGCGCAAAGTTACTGAGTGGCTGGACCTGGGGTTATTTCAAAATTCATGGTTATTTTTTTTTTTCTTACACTAAATAATAACTATGAATTACAAAACTAACCTACGTCCAGTCATGCAGCAACTTTTTTCATTTAAGCTTAAGGTATAACTTCATTACAGGTGGTCTGAACCATTCTTTATATTCAGAACAATGCTAAATTTTCGCAGATGAAGCACATATACGTAAACGTAACCGCTAACATAGCACTAATTCATTCAAACTTGGAGAGTTGGGGAAAATCCTGTAGTTCACGGAGCGGAAGGACAGCTCGTCATAGAAAATGCTCAAACTGCACCACTGGTGTTTTTTTTTTGTTAATTGCTCTACCATTATACCTTTCGGAGGAGATGGCTTTTGAAAATACCCTAATTTTTCACCCATTTACCCCTATTATCTCCGAAATTACTTTGAAAATGGGAAAAAGTCTGCGAGACGACTTCTATTTATTTTTAAAAATAATAATAATAATAATAAACTCATTTAACGACAGCTTCGGTCACAGACTATTTAGCTGTCACCCTGGTATTTCTACCAAAGGATGTTTTTCATGGTTATAATAATAACAATTCAAAAGTCCATCAATAAAGGTAAGTCAATTACAAAACAAAATCAATGAGACATTTAAACTAGGTCGCAAGCAGCGCTCCGTTGCGCTTCGCTGCGTTTCACTGTGTTTCGTTGCGTTTAATTGCGTTTCGTTGCGTTGCGTTTCGTTTCGTTGCGTTGTGTTTCGTTGCGTTGTTTTTCGTTGCGTTTTCGTTGCGTTTTTGCTGCGTTTTCGTTGCGTTTACCGTTAGCTAGGGCCCTCACATTGTCCCCCTGGGAGCGCTAGTTCCCATAGATACAATAGTTGTATCCCCCTGAGGGGATTCAAAAATACACACGTACGCCAAATTTCATTGATCAAGATCCTATTAAAAACGTCACAGCTGTTTCCTTTATTTTCGGTTGACGCCCCCCTTAGATGGCGGAAAATCAATGGTGGCATCGCCGAGTCAAATTATTTTAGGTTTATTTTGAATAGTTAGGTGTGTTTCTTCAAGTAAACTAACGTTATCTAACTTTACCTCACCTATCGTTCCGTCAAGACCGTATTGAAGCATATTTACGTGTCCGTTTCTTCACTTAGATGTACAAAGTTTCGATAACTTCAAAGTTGAATAGCTAAGAAATTACGCATCAGCGAGCAAAATGGCATTCATTAAATCGTTTTCAAGTCGTTTTTTATAGATTCTTGGGAACACAATATTCAAAATCGTTAAGAGCAGTAAAGTAAATGTTGACAGAAGAAAAGGTTGAAATCGATGACGTAAAGTGTCGGTAAAATGTAATTAAAAACATCTCAATCGGTGGTCCACCAATCCCTCTGAACACATACTGACAAACAGCACATTCCATGGATATTTCTGACAAGCGACANCCCTCACATTGTCCCCCTGGGAGCGCTAGTTCCCATAGATACAATAGTTGTATCCCCCTGAGGGGATTCAAAAATACACACGTACGCCAAATTTCATTGATCAAGATCCTATAAAAAACGTCACAGCTGTTTCCTTTATTTTCGGTTGACGCCCCCCTTAGATGGCGGAAAATCAATGGTGGCATCGCTGAGTCAAATTATTTTAGGTTTATTTTGAATAGTTAGGTGTGTTTCTTCAAGTAAACTAACGTTATCTAACTTTACCTCACCTATCGTTCCGTCAAGACCGTATTAAAGCATCTTTACGTGTCTGTTTTTTCACTTTGATGTACAAAGTTCCGATAACTTCAAAGTTGAATAGCTCGGAAATTACGCATCAGCGAGCCAAATGGCATTCATAAAATCGTTTTCAAGTCGTTTTTTATACATTCTTGGGAACACAATATTCAAAATCGTTAAGAGCAGTAAAGTAAATGTTGACAGAAGAAACGGTTGAAATCGATGACGTAAAGTGTCGGTAAAATGTAATTAAAAACATCTCAATCGGTGGTCCACCAATCCCTCTGAACACATACTGACAAACAGCACATTCCATGGATATTTCTGACAAGCGACATTACGGCTCAAAATGAATCTTTCACTATGTATTTTCTTTCCGTTTTCCTTCATGTAAAGTGCTATCTTGCTGATATTTTGTATCCGCACCGACCTGTTCCCGCACCAACCTGTTCACGGCCGGGCACCGACCTAATTTCGGCTTTCCAAGCGTTGAAATGAGTCACATGTCGGACGATTCTAAATAATAACCTGTTGAACTGAGAAGTCATGAGAAAATTATCATCGAATAAAAACGATCGATATTTGTAACATGAAAGTTTTTTTGGAAAGGGGAATTTATTCAATCACACCGAAAGCCGCTTTTACGCGATTGTTAATGCATTGACAAATTAAAATTATGAAGTGAATTGTTTGTAGGGTGCCTAGAATTCAGCTATATGTTTTAACTTTTGTTCAGAAAAGTAGGTAGTTGATTACTTTCCTCATGGCTTGAATAGAATTGAACGAAGTAAAAGTTACCTCATTTCATCATTCATTGAAAGCTTACGAGCGGATCCAAAATAAAACCGAAGTGTGTTCGGATAAAACATTCCGACCGTTGTCACAAGGATGACCCCGGGAAAAATTTAAATGACACTGGAACTGGACTGACGACAGTAGGTTAGAAGATTGCTGTCTCTTCTGACTTGTTGGGTCGAACTTGTGCTTGCGATGTTGCTTAGGGTTCTTTTGTACTACACTCTTTAGAGTTAAATAATAGAGGATCAGGTTTAAAAAAAAAACGTTTTAAAACTATGTACTGCAAGTCAAACTTAGCACGCTCACTCGCACACGCCAGCGTTTCTCTTGTACGTCATTCAAGTAAAATACGACTCGGGTTAAAGTTAAATATGAATCTAACAGATAGTAGACCTCTTTCTTATTTGTAACCTCGGTAATAGAACCTTTAAGTCTGTTTATCGTCAAGCCTTTAACGAGATGCCCCAAATTATCAAGTGATCTTCAGTGAGTCATAACTATAACTACGTTCTTTCACGTATGAATCCTAGCGAATACCTTGGTAACAGTGAGCGGTCAACATTTGCGGTTAGTTGAAGCGGTCTTACAAAGCTCACGATGGCTTATAAGTTGAAGGAAAACAACGCCGATGCATAGGCACATAAATTTAAAAAAATCATCGGAACGCATAAAAAATTGGTCGCAAACGCAGCCAGTCAACCTTCGTTTCTAGAACAAGCCTGAGTAACTGGAGAAAATATTACACAGCGAAATCTCTTCAGGAAACTATGGCTTTAGTACATTGGAATCTCAAGGACTCATGAATTTCACAGGGACTTAACGCACCTAAGACACGTGTCAAGGGCAGGCCGTGTGAAGCTGGACTCGGGAATCCTATATTCACCCACAGCAGTGTTGTCCCCATACAAGGTTCGGAAACACAACTCGAGAGGATAACTTTCAGTATAATGCAGCACTAATTTCACGGCAACAACTAGAGACGCTGCTGTATATTTCTAGTGCTCTAATGTATGTTGCCGGAAATTCGCTACAAGTGAAGTTTCAATTGAACAACATTTGTTCTGAAGTTTTGTGAACATTTTTCTCAATTCAGAACAACATGGTGTTGAAACGGCCAAGTTCATGCTTGGTCACGCACTCACGACATTGATACACGTTTCTCAGCCCCCATTGAGGTCTCTACCATATCATTTCGACTACACACCAAACTTACAAAAATTTGAAAACAAATTTCAAAGCAAAAGATATGGAACACAAAAATGGTTCACACAAGCTGTCTGAAGTATAATATACTAACATTACAAAACTCTCAAAGAGACAACTGCACGCATTAAGGCTCATTGACGTTCAAGGTTTCCCTTCTATCAGATAGAACTGATGATAGTAGCTGGAGGAAGCAGTGACCAGCACCTGGCAGACGATCACCGAGGACATCGATACACGTTCCTCAGCCACCGTTGAAGTCTCCACCATTACTTTTGACCACACACCAGGTTTTTGGACGTGTATTACAACAAAAATGCCAAGGAGAATGGTACAAATAAGATGTAGGTCATGTAATCTATTGGCACCACAAAGCCCACAAACAGACAACAGCAAAAACCATGACTTATTGATGTACGAAGCCTTGCACACAAGAAGGTCTTCCTTCCTTCCTACTGCCTTGCCAACAACATCTGGGGAAAGCAGAGCCCAGCACCCACTGGCCCATTGCACTCACGGTACACCGGGGACAACCGGTCCCTCCACATCTTCTCTTCTAATTCAAAGCAAACCCTGAACCTCCAATCATCCCTTGCAGAACTAGTCTTCAAGATCAACAGTGTACACCAGTCTCAACAACCTCACTGCTCGGTAATAACGTGTTAACGGACATTTCACTTTCATTAAAAATGTCAGGTCTTCCAAATACAATCAAATAACAAATTAAAGCGTTCAAAAAAGCATCTGCGTTCATTCTTTCAATGAAGCAAGGAAGATAACGTCAATTGTTACAGAGCAGTCTTATTACAGAAAAAAAGACAGGCAAACTGTTCACTCCAGTTCTCCATTTCTTTCAGTACGAGGAACGAACTTGGTCGAGGTGCATAGTCACTCGAACGTCACTCTAACGTAAGCGAATATACCCACGTAAAACTCGAATGATCAGGCTTTTGTTACTCAAGGAACTCATTTTAGGTAAATTATCCGGGATTTCACAATGAAAATCGATAAGCCTTGGTGCCCTCTTGGCGTTTATTTTCTACGACATTAGAAGATATTCAGGACAGCATAAAACTATTTTTAATTCAAAGACAATTTGAGAGAAACTTTCAAATATTTCTGTAGTGCAATTAAATCATTTGATTCCGTAATAAAAATTCTGAACAACCCATTGCCTAGATATACACGTTTACCAGTTTCATGTGACATTAGTGTTCCTTTTGAACCAATTTTCACATCCACTTTTGCATCATGTACGTATGGCTCAAATTTATGACATCTCTTCATGACTTTCACTTTATCAGTGTGAAACCAAAAGGTCCGGCTGAATACTGCTGCTTGGCAAACTTGTGGTAACGCAATTTCGCGCCAGCTGTTCGCTCTCATTGGTATGTCTGTACTGTCGAAATTAAAGAAATGCGAGTCAGGCGATACATCAGCAGCATTAAAACTCGACTTGAGCGAGCCAAGCTTTATGTGATAAATATTACGATGAATCTTCAACGCAATTATTTTCTGTACATTGAACCTAGGGACATAAGCGACATAGACTTTATTTGCAATCAATGTAGTCACGGTAAGGCTTTCATCCAAGATTGGTGGGTACCAACAAATATTCTTGTCCGTCAAATAGTGTATTTTTCCATCAATTGAAACTCTGATAACAGGCGTTGAGGAGTCGTGTTCCACGCAAAATGGGAAGCACCGATTACCAAGTTGGAACAAAACAAGAACCGTGAGTTCGGAATCAATAGAATGATGCCGAATATTACTATCAAAAGTACTGGGCAATTTTCTGAATCCATAACATAATGAATAACCAGGTTCCAAGCTCGAGTCCGAGCGTAAGAACTCTGGTTCAGCCGACGGTCGACGGATTACTTCTGAAGGCCTAATATTTACGCTGGTATTGTGCTCCTCGTTATTAGATGGATTAGGAGCTGCTGAATCAAATGAGGTATAAAAATCTTCCATGCCAGTCGAACCTAACGTCAGTTTCATGATCGATTTTGCCGATCCTTCAGGAAGGAGTGGAAATGAGCCTAGGTAACATTTTTGCTTCCTCACGCATTTTAGATAAAACGGTAACTCGAAACGAACAAAACTCACATCAGCTGAACTTTGATGAAGAGAAGACCTGTTTTCTTTTAGACCGCTATCATCGAACGGATTCACTGCGATAAGGTAATTTTGGGCCACATTTGAGGCCATTTTCCCGATTGTTACAGGTAAAATCTCCTTTATTGAGGGGTGCTCCTTCCAGGGCTTTGATGAATTTTCTTGACAGTCGCTCTGTGGTCAGAAACGTAAAAACAGCTAAAAATTATTGCTTCATTGACGAAAAACTCTTCCTTTCTCTGTACGTCAAATTCAATTTAATGTCAACATCTGGAATTTTTCAAGAAAAAACTTCGAAGCTTGGCATTGGGTTTGTTGGACTTATTCAATCGAATAATCAATTATAAATTAAATTTTATGATTTCACGACACTGGCCTAACTTGATGAGCTGTGTGAAGTGTGGTAGATGAAGCCGAATGGATGATTTCAGCTTACTTCAAACGTCAAAACTCGACTCCATCGGCACTGCTGTAATTGAGGACAGAATGTACATGGCGGGAAACACAATACAGTTTATCTGGAGATCTGTGTTCAAACGTCCCTAACCGCAACGAAGGTGCTCCAAAGAAAAAAAAAGATGAAGGTACTGTTTAGGATGTTGAGGGAACGTAGAATTCCATGCACATGGGGTGATCCCGTACAATGTCCCGTTCGCATGACCTCGGAAGTTAGGAATAAAATTTAAAGAACTCGAAAAATTATTGCTGAAGAAGAAATAAGAAGTAAAATCGGATAGCGGGGAACCGATTAAAATGCTCAAAATAGGAAACCACGAATATCAAGAACAGAAAATGCCTACCTATCCTTCTGCACGTTCTTCCTAATTACCTCTTGGGAGTGCAGGTAACAATAGACAACAGGTGTGTCCCACTGACTGAGCACCTTTCCCACGCAATTAATATTGAATCGTATCAATTAAAATTATAATAATGATTAAAAATTAATTACGTAGTTACTGGAGCACATTAACACCCAATTCAGGTATTTTACCAATTGTAGAGAAGTCCATGCAAACAATTCTCATTTTAGCTTCAGTACACGGAAAGTCTTCTCAATCGCACAACATTTGGTCAATATTGAATTTAATGTTGTCAACGATTTCAATAATTTCGTTGCCACATATAGGTAATATGGCAGATTTGAAGACGTTTTACGTGAATGACATTGAGCTCGCAAATGCTTAGTTTTCGAGATATGGAATAAATAACGTTCAGGTAAGAATAGCATTAACGGCAGTTTCGATATGGCTCTTCTGGTGTATGGCGGATACGGAACATGCGCAGTCACTTCAGCGGAAAAAAACCGGCGGGTATGGCTTAGTTGGGTTATTCTAGGTTTACTTAGGTTAGTTTATTTAACTATTCTAACTTTACCTAATCTAACCTCAGCTTTCATTATGCAATACCGCATTTCAGTTGAGTAACGTGTCAGGTTGTTCAATTTTATTTACGACGTTCCTAAAACTTCAAAATTAAATAGCCCGAAAATTTTAGCATTTGCGAGCACAAAATCATTTATGTTAAGCGTTTCAACACGTTCACTGCGTATTGGGCCACATGTGTACCAACATGTAAATTGCTCATTTATGTATGGGTATAAATATACACATTTGATCCGTTGCGCGACATTTTTTTAAATTAATTGTTATCACTCGAGAAGAATTGTTATCGCGCAATTGTGTTTTTCATATTCATTGGGTACAATGAAAATTTATTCAAGCTGGAAAATCGATTTCCCAATTCTGCTACTTTCAACCTAACCAAACCAACCGTTAACAGCCGCGAAAACGCAGTGAGTGAACGTGTTAAAATGTCTCCAATTACCTAAATTTCGCAATGAATTTATGTAAGTCGTTGACAACATTAAATTCAATATTGACCCAATTGAATACGTTTTACATGAATGACATTTTGCTCGAAAATGCTTAGTTTTCGAAATATTTAACTTAGAAGTTACAGGAGCGTCGTATATAAAATTGAACAAACAGACACGTAAAGAAGCAGAAATACGGCTTTGACGTAACGATAGGTAAGGTTAGTTGAAGTAAGGTTAGTTATATCAACCAACCTAGGTAGGCCTAAAATAACTCAAGTTAATAGCCATACCGAGACAGATATTTTTGCGCCAAAAAACTTCGCGAAACGTGTATAAAGCCTACGCTATATTTGATCCCTCTTTCAATGCGCAGCACTGAATAATACGTGCCTAATTTTGCTTCCAACAAAAACATTTGATGTATTTTCGATCCATTCCATCAACACATAAACCGCAACGTGCGCCAATTGGGTATTTGGGAGAGAGAGGACAGTGATAGATTTTTCAATTTTTGGTAAATGAATATTGGTAATTGGATCGAAAAATCAATTTTTCCTCGATGCACTTGCCGTCGTAAACGAGTATTCAACGAGTTTTACCTGTAGGTTACCTACCGCAGTTCTATTCTTTCAAGCGCGGGAAAAATCGTTTTGAGGGGAGGGTCAATATTGAATTTAAGCCTTTCACGAAAATTAAAAATTACGTTCCAAAGAATCGCTAAAGGCAAACATTTAAAAAGGTTTTACATGAATGACGTTCTGCTCGCTGATGCGTTATTTCCGAGTTATTCAACTTTGAAGTTGTAAGAACGTAGCACATAGAAGTGAAGGAACGGACACGTATATACGCTGTAATACGGTATTAGCGTAATGATGGATGAGGTTAGGGTCAAAGTTGATTTTTAGGCCTTTCACGGAAATTAATAATTCAGTTCCAAAGAATCACTAAGGGAACACATTTAAAAACGTTTTACATGAATGACATTCTGCTCGCTGATGCGTTATTTTCGAGTTATTCAACTTTGAAGTTATATGCACGTCGTATATAAAAGTGAAGAAACGGACACATAAATATGCTGTAATACGGTATTAACGTAACGATGGGCGAGGTTAGGGTAGGTTATAGTAGGTTAGTTCAATAAAATAACCAAAAATAACATAAATCAACCTAAAATAGCTTACCTTAACCTACCCTAACCGAATCTGTAATTTTCGAGCCAAGAAGTGGGCGTGTCTCGCTAGAAAAGTGGGCGTCACCCAACAATGCTGCGACCAAGCAGCCGACCATATAATGTTATTCCTATCTGAACGTAATTATTGTTATATCTCAAAAATAACGCAGCAGCGAGCAGAACGTCATTCATGTAAAACGTTTTTATATATGTTCCTTTAGTGTTTCTTTGGAACGGAATTATTAATTTCCGTGAAAGGCCTAAAATCAATACTGACCGAGGTTAGGGTAGGTTATGTTAGGTTAGTTAAATAAACTAACCTAAAATAACATGAATCAACCTAAAATAGCTTACCTTAACGTCCCCAAACCGAGGCTGTTATTTTCGCGCCAAGAAGTGGGCATGTCCTGCCAGAAAAATGGGCGTGACCAAACAATGCGAGGACTTTGCAGCCGACCATGTAATGTTATTCCTATCTGAACGTAATTATTGTTATATCACAAAAATAACGCATCAGCGAGCAGAACGTCATTCGTGTAAAACAATTTTAAACAAGTTCCTGTAGTGATTCTTTGGAACAGAATTTTTAATTTCCGTGAAAGGCTTAAATTCAATATTGACCGAGGGGAGGACCTTTATGGAGTCTCCCTTCCGACGGCTGTAATGCGCTTCAGGTTAGATTAGTTCAGTTACGCTACATTACATCACCGCTATAATTCGTTAAATACTCATTTGCGACGGAAAGTTCACAGAAGAGATATTGTTTTTTCGATCTAATTACCTATATCCAAGCACCAACACTTGGAAAATCGATTAATGGCCTCTTCTTCACATTTACCGCCAATTGTAGCCACGGAGGGAATTTTCATAATATTGCTGATCGACCAGTAGTCAGGAACGCAATTTTCATAAATACATAATCAATTGTATTTGATTATGCTATATTATTAATCATAATCAATTGTATTTGATTAGCTATACATAATTGTATAGCTGAATGAAACCACGATCTAGTTAATGTTTGCTCTTTTCAAAATTTCCTACTACAATTAAGTTAAAATTTCAACTGAACAATGAACTTCAGTTTAATCAATTGCGGTCAAAGTGATGAATAAGTTGACCTAGCAAGTGCACAAGGCACAACCCACGTAACTGCGCAGCAGAGCAGCTAGTCAGAACGGTAAACTAGAACCCTGGAGGATCGAGGAAACTCTTAATTCACGTATGGTCAATAACCAGCACAACCCGGCTGCTACGCCACCCATGGTCACTCGAACACACCCTCCCTAGAACTCAACTCTGCAGGACTGGCTGTGGTGGCCACCACACACCACTGTGACACAATTGCTAACTTGAATTTCCAGAAATTTCTTCAATACTCTGAACACTGAATATGATAATAGAAACATACCATCGGTGATTTACAGAAATAATTAGTCAACATTGTACGTGCTTTTTTTACTTGTCTCCAGTTTTTTGATTTTTGTTGAGTTCTTGGCTTCCATCGCAGCGATTAAAAGTAATTCTATCCAAAAAAAACCCTCATCTTAAGCGGTCCATAGACGATCAATTTTATTGTCAATATAATTGACAATGATGAATATTGACAATTATATTGATCGTCTGTGGGCTTGATTGACAACCGTCAATTAATTAACTCAATGTATTGACGCAATAATATCAGTTTCAGCCCATAGACGATCAATTTAATTGTCAATATCATGGACTCAATATGTTGATGAGATTTTTTGTTGTCCACATACGGCGTCAATCTTTTCATCAATGTAATTGATGCCAACCATGACTCTTGCATTGTCAGTCCCTTTAGCAATGCAATAATCAATGCTCAGATACTTACTTATCAACAATTGTTTTAATGCTGTCACAATTCTATCTGCATCACATTTTACTAATTCTTCAATTCCTAAGTTCATTTCACTTTATTAGATTTATCGCTGTACTTTACGTACAACTGATACCCCAAGTAGTTCCATGATTTAAATATCATTACTTTTATCCAGTGATAAACTGAACATTTTGTTGCCATTATCTGTGGTCAGTTTTTCGAAATTAGGATACAATACATTTTTGATAATGTTTTTGCATTTTGCTAGATGCATTTAAGCATCATCAACAGTTTTGCAGTTGGAGATGTACTTTAGCATATCAACCATATGATCACAATCAAAAATTGCACTATGGTGGCACAAAAACATGGCAGTAGCCGTCTTGGTCTGGTTCATAATCTGTACATAACGCGTTCTGAACGTGGTAAGTTCGCTTTTTCAAATAATTTGGTTGAGCAAATCAACAAAATTATGAGAATGAAGTGGTAAACACTACAGTAAATTCAAAATATTAATTTAAGTGGTATATCAAATGCATCGCTTAAGAGTAATTCCCGCAAGATCATTTCAAGCAAGCTAAAAAAACTATTTAGATTTTTTTAGCTAATATCAACATTCCAAACTTTACAGCAAGGTTCAAGCAAAAAACATCTATGTAGATCTGTCTATTAAATACCTAGAGTGTCAGGATGCCTGCACACCAAAAGATTTGATGAGAGAAAACAAGCGAGCGTGAATTGATTAACATGGATTCCTATGGGAGTGCACACACTGCAAGCAAGCAAGAGAGCGAGCGAGAACGACTGAAGATTGGCTGAAGCGAGAAACCAACTCGAAGATGGTTTCACCCTTGAGAGCTGCAGCGAGAAGGCTCTGGCTGCCTGGCAGTGCCCGGTGACATGTCGATGAGGGTGACGTACTGCTCAATTCCTCCAGCATACACTGAACTTTTGATATCCGAAGTTAATGCTGTACTTTGCATATTTAACTCAAAAAAATCCAAAGCACAGGGACAAATTACATGTTTCAAAGCAATGGGATGAAGTAGGAATGAAATTCAACGTTAGAAACGCATGTTTGTACTGCTCGTTTCTGTTATAGACATCTCTCCATGACATTTAAGAGCAGGCTGGCTGTTATTTTGTGTGTGATAGATCCTGCCGACATCTTTCTCTCTCGCTTGCTTTCTCGCTTTCAGTCTTTTGGTATGTAGGCACCCTCAACCCTGGTTGCCATAACTTGCCCTACGTATTTTGTTAAAAGTACCACATTTAGCCGTACGAAAGTAGCAGATTCTAAGAAAAAAGTACCAAGTTATTACTTTTCTACATAATGCTTATAAAAAGGCTAATAATTATAAATAAAATTAGTTCACTACAATCAAATGAAATTTTTAAAAATAAGACATGAAAAGTACCGCATATTTGTAGTAGCGCACTCCAGCATGCAAGAAGTAACAGATCTGCGTGTACACAAAAACAAAATTCGAAGTTTTTCCAGGTGTATACACTACGACTTTCAGAGCTCAGAATGTAATATTGACGCAATATATTGACGTGTCCAAAGGGACGTTTCAAAATATTGACGAAACATCAATAAAAAATCAAAAGGAGTTGATTTCGTCAATTCATTGAGTCAATTAATAGACGGTCGTCAATTAAGCCCACACACGATCAATATCATTGTCAATATTCATCATTGACAATTATATTGACAATTAAATTGATCGTCTGTAAGCTCAAACTGATTTTATTGCGTCAATACATTGAGTCAATTAATTAACCGTCGTCAATCAAGCCCACAGACGATCAATATAATTGTCAATTCAATGATCAATGATCAATATTCATCATTGTCAATTATACTGACAATAAAATTGATCGTCAATGGGCCGCCTTAGGCTTGTTGACACGATCATTAAGTGCGCGCGTGAGCAGTCAAGAGAGGAGCAAGCCCCGCCCACTTGCTCTCGATTCAGGCGCATTTACTTGATCAATGACGGTGCAGACTATGATCATCTTCATGGCGCTGGCCAAAGCTCGTCAGTATCATTACAGCCGCACTGTCATTAAGCAAGTAAATGCGCCTGAAGCGAGAGCAAGTGGGCGGGGCTTACACCTCTCTTCACTGCTCACGCGCGCACTCAATGGTCGTGTCAACAGGCCTTTAAGCGGCCCATATACGATCAATTTAATTGTCAATTTAATTGACTCAGTATATCGATGAGATTTTTTGTTGCCTACTAAGTCAATTAATTGACGGTCGTCAATCAAGCCCATAGACGATCAATTTGATTGTCAATATTCATCATTGTCAATTATAGTGACAATAATATTGATCGTCTATGGGCCGCTTTAGACACCAAGCAAAATTCATGGCAAACTACCATATCTATGCTATGCCGTGTACCCCCATCGTCCACTGAAACGCGAACTTGTTACGCAGCACAAAAAGTTTGGGAAACACTACCGTGCAGCCTTCTTACGGTGTATTTTCTCACAGTTCACATTAAAATGTCAGATGTTTGTCGTGTAACGTTCAATGATAATGAGCCCTTTACGTACGTACATATCTTTATTGTACGTCATTCACTTGACAAGCGCCGTTACAGGTTGGGAATTAGATGGCTTGTATAAAAAAATTGTACGCACGGTCTTCAATGTACTAGTTTTACACGTATAGTGGATACTTACTCTTATGCGCTCAGAGATTTTTATAATATTGTTCCCAAAAATTGATGAAAGAACACATTTAAAAACGTTTTACGTGAATGACATTGTGCTCGCTAATGCGTAATTTTTTAGAAAAAAAAACAGTTTATTTCCAATAGAGATGGTACAAAACTACCATCATTGGTTTTTAAAATATCTTAAAGTTAATACACTTAGATGATACACACACACGAGTATTGTTATACCCATGTCACTAGCCGAAAAATGATTGAGGGCAATGTACTCCTAATCTTGCTTAAACTACATTTGATGATACATGTAATGAGAATTATAAGAGATAACACAACTTCATGACTTTTGACAGTTTACATATACATGACATAAAACTTCGCGATTCTTGACGCCAGGAAATACTATACGAATCGCTTGTTTCGGCTGATGTTCTAAAATGTTATTTCGAGGAAAGCGTAAAAAAATACATATATAAGCATGAGGTCCACGAAAATTACAAATTTTGTACATATAATATCATTTTAACATAACGATCATTAGTTGATAAGCATTTTATTTGAAAATAAATGAATGATCACTCAAAAATGTATAGTTTTTCACGTGAATGCTTTACAATAATTAAGAGATGACGAGTTAGGAAATGTAACAAGTCAAGGGTGAACAGGAAGGGACCATTATCTCTAGTAAAAAATGCCAGTTGTCGGTTTAGTACACACATGTGCACATGTACATGTAAATTATACTGTAAATAGATACACACATATGCACATACATATCTACGCACATACATACCTATGCATACACACAATTAACACGTAAACATACACAAATACACTTATATGCATCGAGGAAATCACAATACAAACGGATTCTTTAAAATGCTGTGCGATGTTCTGAAATATAGGATAATGAGCAAAAGAAATTCATGACAACTTCTTCAGTGTGTGTTGCTGCTTTCAATTTCTAATGAAATATTGTAACGATGTTTTAATTAAATATTGTATTGAAAAGATTATTGGTTCAAAAGCGTCTGATTTACCGTATTTACCGTACGTGGGTGATCGCGCAACAAATAAATAAATATATTTTTTTAAATATTTTGTAATAATGAAGTGAAATGAAGTATTACGTAGTGATACATTCACCCATCTACGTACGCATAGCGTGCACACGTACACATATACACAAGTAAGCATGAGCGCAAATATCAGCGTAAACTAGTCAGTATAAACTAGCATTCCAATCGAGAAACACTGAGAACATACCTTTTATTACGGCCTGAATTTTATGAAATTTCCGTACTAGAAAGTGGCACAAAACAGTCTATCAGAGTCAGAAACATGAAAATGATTGTCTTACAACGGTTCCCATGTACAGAAATATTTCCAGAAATATGTGAGGCTTCGGCGCGGTTGTTGGAATATACTCTAGAGCGTAAGAGATATGATAATTGCACTGCACTAGCCTAACAAGAGCATTTTTGGGCGTGAGTAAGAAAGAAAACATGAACTGTCCTATGAGAGTTTCATATTAGAAAGAAAATCACATTCTCTTTGAAAAAAAGGCTGGTATTCATAGTGTATTTACCAGTTGCTAGTCCAGTACACACAGGTGTATGTGCACATATGCACACGCATATGCGCGCATACACCCATATCCAAATTAGCGCGTTTGCAAATCCCAGCGTTTAGGCGATCAAATCATAATACCTACGCATACACTCCAAACTGTTTTGTGATGTCTTGAATCATAAAAAATGAGCAAGGGAGAGTATTCTGCAATGGAGATACCAGGCAAATGAGATTTGTCAATACGTGTTAAGTATGTTCTGTAACGAAGAATTATCGTTGAGACGCAAGATGACGAATTATTTTGGCTTTAAATTCTCTCGGTCTTTGAGGAATTTTAATAATCAGGGCAAGTTTGTTCCACAGTAAGGCGCCTGATATTGACAGAGCCTTCTACCCTATGTGAGATGAACGATAGTTGACTAAGACATTGTTGTTTCTGTTCGGCTTTTGGTTGGTTATAGTGGGTGGATTGAAACGCACTATCTCAGCATTGCATTGGGCCCTCTGCATGAGGAGCCTTTCTTGAATAGGAATCCAACCGAGTTTATTAAGGAGAGGGGTTACATGATCACTTTTTTTGAAGTTACCGTTGCAAACCACCTTGGCTGCAAAGTTTATGCATTTTTGTAAGTCCCTTTGAAGGTATTGAGGTAAGTCTCCCCATACTAGGCTGCAGGCTAATAATCGGGATTTTTCGTACAGCATACTCTTTATACGATGAAAAAACATTAAATTTCCGTAAATTTTATTGCAAGTATTCTCAACGTGATATTTGAAATGCTTGTTTCTATCGAACCAGATACCTAGATTTTCAACTTTTTCTGATGCCTTAATTTTATCATTTCCAACCGCGAGAGTAAAATTGGTTACAGGATTTTATCAAGATTAGACGTAGCACTGTATATATAACATGAATAACGTTCAGGTAAGAATAACATTATTTAGTCGGCTAGGTAGTCGCTGCATTGTTGGAACACAACCAATTATCTGGGGAGAAGTCTACCCAAGATCCGGCAAGTTCCTGTTTTTTATTATTGGTTTACTCGCTAGAGATGTGCTTACTTCACAAGCTTCACAATTTGCAGAACGATCCGAGTATCGTCAATGAGTGAAATAGGGTAGGGAAGGGGGGAGGGGACCAATCAGCAGCCTGCGTCGACCAGCGAGTGCATGTGCCAGGCCCCGAAATTTTTATTTGTGTTTTTTTTGTTAGATTCAATAAAGAAGTCCTTAGTTTACAAGCTAGCGAAGGCTTAGAATGTTCTGTGCTTCGTGAGAGCGAGAAAGGAGGGGGGAAGGGGGGTGGATCCGAATGCAGATGCTAGCGCCGGAGTCACCGCTTTAGACACGGACCATAAATATCTGGATTTTGTTTTGTTGATTTATTCGACACAGAACTCCTTACTTTACAATCTAGGAAAGCTACACAACGTTCTTTGCTCAGTGAGAAAAGGAAACGAAGGGGGGGGAAGGAGAAGAGAGCATCGAGGAAGACTCCGTAGCGTGCGCTCCTGGAGCTGTGATACGTATCTGTGATTCCCCTCGTGGTACTGGTTCCTTCAAGGAACCACAAAAAAATTACCAGAAAATATATTCATATGTTTAGATAGCTTTCAGAACGTCAACCGTGTCTGTTTTTAAGAGCAATATAGCTTGCAAATAGAAAAAACTGTTTTCTCGGTAGAAAAATGAGCTTCCTGAACACTATGGTAAAAATTCAAAAGCTATCTCCTCCAAAAGTTATTTTTGAATGCACAGCAACACTCGTTGAATGCGCAGCAACACTGAATGTGCATAGTCATTTTTTAGTTACACTGAAAAATAACTATGAATTTCAAAACGAACACACGTCCAGCCATGCAGCAACTTTTTTATTTAAGCTTAAGGTATAATTTCATTACAGGTAGTTGGAGCCATTCTTGATATTCAGAACAATGCTAAATTTTCACAGATGAAGCACATATACGTAAACGTAACCGCTAACGTAGCACCGATTCATTTAAACTTGGAGAGTTGAGGAAAATCCTGTAATTCATGGAGCGGAATTACAGCTTGTCATAGAAAATGCTCAAACTGCACCACTGGGGTATTTGTTTTTTTATTTTTTTTCATTGCTCTACGATAATACCTTTCGGAGGAGATGGCTTTTGAAAATACCCTAATTTTTCACCCATTTTCCCCTATTATCTCCGAAATTACTTTGAAAATGAGAAAAAGTCTGCGATACGACTTCTATTCATTTTCAAAAATACACACGTACGCCAAATTTCTTTCATCTAGATCATATACAAAAAAAAGTCACAGCCGTTTACCTTATTTTCGGTTGACGTCCCCCTTAGATGGCGGAAAATCAATGGTGGCATCGCTGAGTTAAATTATTTTAGGTTTATTTTGAATAGTTAAGGTGTGTTTATTCAAGTAAACTAACGTTATCTAACTTTACCTCTCCTATCGTTCCGTCAAGACCGTATTAAAGCATCTTTACGTGTCTGTTTTTTCACCTTGATGTACAAAGTTCCGATAACTTCAAAGTTGAATAGCTCGGAAATTACGCATCAGCGAGCAAAATGGCATTCATAAAATCGTTTTCAAGTCGTTTTTTATAGATTCTTGGGAACACAATATTCAAAATCGTTAAGAGCAGTAAAGTAAATGTTGACAGAATAAAAGGTTGAAATCAATGACGTAAAGCAGCTGTAAAATGAAATTAAAATCATTTCAATCGGTGGTACACCAATCCCTCTGAACACATACTGACAAACAGTACATTCCATGGATATTTCATACAAGCGACATAACGGCTCAAAATGAATCTTTTTCACTTTGTAGTTTCTTTCCGTTTTCCTTCCTGTAAAGTGCTACCTTGCCGAAACTTTGTTCCGCCACCAACCTGTTCACAGACGGGCACCGACCTAATTTCGGCATTCCAAGCGTTAAAATGAAAATGCGTCACATGTCAGACAATTCTAAATAATAACCTGTTGAACTGATAGGTCATCGAGGGAAAATGCTTATCGAATAAAAACGATCGAAATCTAAAACACGAACATTTTTATTTGGTACGGGGCATTAATTTAATCACACCCTAAGCAGTTTTTACACGTTTACTGGTCAAATTAGAATAATTAAGTGAATTTTATAGGGTGCCTAGAATTCAGCTATATATTTTAACTATTGTTCCAAAAAGTAGTTAGTTGATAACGTTCTTCATGGTTTGAATCGAATTGAAAAAAATTCATGTTACCTCATTTCATCGTTCATTGAAAGCTTACGAGTGGATCCAAAATAAAACCAGAGAGGGTTCGAATAAAACATTCCGAGCGCCTTCACATGGATGACTTGTGGAAAAATTTCATGACACCGGAACTAAACTGACGATAGCACGTTAGAAGATTGCTTTCTCTTCTGACTTGTTGGGTTGAACTTGGGCTTGCGATGTTGCTGAGGGATCTTTTGTACAACACTCTCCAGAGTTAATGGAGGATCAGGTGTTTCAAAAATGATGTGTTAAAACTATGTTCTATAACTATGTCGTTAAGCCAAACTTAGCATGTTCACTCGCACACGTCCAGCGTTTCTCTTGTACATCATTCAAGGGAAATACGATTTGGGTTAAAGTAAAATACAAATCTGACAGAGTAGACCTTCTCATTTTTCTCAATAATAATAGAACATTTCAGTCCGTTGATCGTCAAGCCTTTAACGAGATGCACCAATATATCAAGTGATCTTCAGTAAGTCTATCATCTATCACATGTGAATTCTAGCCAACACCTTAGTGGCAGTGAGCGGTCAACATTTGCGGTTAGTTGACGCGGTCTTACAAAGCTCACGATAGCTTATTAGTTGAAGGAAAACAACGCCTGATATAAAGGCACATATATTTAAAAAAAAAACAGATCATCGGAACGCATAAAAACTGGTCGCAAACCCAGCCAGTCAACCTACGTTTCTGGAACAAGCCTGAGTAGCTGAAGAAAATTTTACACAGCGAAATATCTTCAGAAACCTTTGGCTTTAGTATATTGGAATCACAACTCGAGAGGCTTACTTTCAGTATAATGCAGCACTAATTTCACGGCAACAACTAGAGACGCTGCTGTATATTTCTAGTGCTCCAATGTTTGTTGCCGGAAATTCGCTACTAGTGAAGTTTCAATTGAACAACAACATTTGTTCTGAAGTTTTGTGAACATTTTTCTAAATTCTGAACAACATGGTGTTGAAACGGCAATATTCATGCTTGGTCACACCCTCACGACATTGATGCACGTTTCTCACCCACCATTGAGGTCCCTACTATATCTTTTCGACTGCACACCAAACTCAAAAATTTGAAAACATATTTTAAAACAACAGAAATGGAACATAAAAATGGTTCACACAAGCTGTCGGAAGTATAATATACTAACATTACAAAACTCACAGAGAGACAACTGCACACATAAACTCATTGACGTACAAGGTTTTCCTTCAATCAGATACAACTGCTGATAGTAGCTGGAGGATGCAGTGACCAGCACCTGGTAGTCGATCACCGAGGACATCGATACACGTTTCTAAGCCACCATTCAAGTCTCCAATTTTTCTTTTCGACTACACACCAGATGTTTAAACGTATATTACAACAAAAATGCAAAGGAGAATGGTACATATAAGATGTCGGTCATGCAATCTATTTGCACTACAAAACTCCCAAACCGACGGGGAAAAAAACCTAGACTTGTTCAAGTACGAAACTTTACACGCTGAAAGGTCTTCCTTCACGCCTACTGCCTTGCCGATAGAAGCTGAGGAAAGCAGAGCCCAGCACCCACTCGCCACTGCACTCACGGTGCACCGAGGACATCCGGAACCTCCACTTCCTCTCCTCTAACTCAAAGCAAACCCTGGACCTCTGTTCATCCCCCTCAGAAGTAGTCTTGAAGATCAACGGTATACACCAGTCTCAACAACCTCACTGCTCGCTTATAACGTGTGAACGGACATTTCACTTTCATCAAAAATGTCAGGTCTCCCAAATACAATGAAATGACGAATTAAAGCGTTCAAAACAGCACCTGCGTTCAATCATTCAATGAAACAAGGAAGATTACGTCAGTTCTTACAGAGCCATTACAGACAAATAGACGGGCCAACTGTTCACTTGAGTCCTCTATTTCAATTATTACGAGGAACTAGCTTGGTTGAGGAGCAAACTCACTAACGTAAACGAATATTCCTACGTAGAACTTGAGTGATCAGGCTTTTGTAACTTTAGAAATTCATTATAGGTAAATTATTTAAGATTTCACTACGAAAATCGGTGAGCCTCGTTACCCTCTTAGCGTTTATTTCCTACGATATTTGAAGACATACAGGACAGCATAAAACTATTTTTAATTCAAAGACAATTTGAGAGAAACTTTCAAATGTTTCTGCAGTGCAATTAATTCATTCGACTCCGTGATAAAAATTCTGAACAACCCATTACCAAGATATACACGTTTACCAGTTTCATGTGACAAAAGTGTTCCTAATGAACCAATTTTCACATCCACTTTTGCATCATCTACGTATGGCTTAAATCTACGACATCTCTTCATGACTTTCACTTCATCAGTGTTAAACCAAAAAGTCCGGCTGAATACTGCTGCTTGACAAACTTGTGGCAAAGCAATTTCGCACCAGCTGTTCTCTCTCATTGGTATGTCTGTACCATCGAAATTAAAGAAATGGGAGTCAGGCGATACATCAGCAGCATTAAAACCCGACTCGAGCGAGCCAAGCTTTATGTGATATATCTTACGATGAATCTTCAACTCAATTTTTTTCTGTACATAGAACCTAGGGATATAAGCGCCATAGACTTTATTTCCAATCAATGCAGTCACGGTAAGGCTTTCATCCAGAATTGGTGGGTACCAACAAATATTTTCGTCCGTCAAATAGTGTATTTTTTCATCAATTGAAACGCTAAAATCTGACGTTGACGAGTCGTGTTCCACGCAAAATGGGAAGCACCGATTACCAAGTTGGAACAAAACAAGAACCGTGCATTCGAATTTAATAGAATGATGCCGAATAGCAGTATTAAAAGTGCTGGGCAATTTTCTGAAACCATAACATGATGCATAACCAGGTTCCAAGCTCGAGTCCGAGAGTATAGTCTCTGGTTCAGCCGATGGTCGACGGATTACTTCTGAAGGCCTAATATTTACGCTCGTATTGTGCTCATCGTTATTAGATGGATTAGGAGCTGCTGAATCAAATGAGGTATAAAAATCTTCCATGCCAGTCGAACCTAACGACAGTTTCATGATCGATTTTGCCGATCCTTCCGGAAGGAGTGAAAATGAGCCTAGATAACATTTATGCTGCCTCACGCATTTTAGATAAAACGGTAACTCGAAACTAACAAAACTCACATCAGCTGAACTTTGATGAAGAGAAGACCTGTTTTCTTTTTGACCTCCATCATCGAACGGTTTCTCTGCGGTAAGATAGTTTTGGGCCATATTTGAGGCCATTTTCCCGATTGTTTCAGGTAAAATCTCCCTTATTGAAGGGGTGCTCCTTCCAGGGCTTTGATGAATTTTCTGGACGGTCGCTCTGTGATCAGAAACGTAAAAACAGCTAAAAATTATTGCTGCTTTGACGAAAAACTTTTCCTTTCTTTGTATGCCAAATTCAATTTAATGTCAACATCTGGAGTCTGTCAAGAAAAAACTTTGAAGCTTGGCATTGGGTTCTTATGAACTTATCCAATAGAATAATCCATTAAAAATTAAATTTTATGATATCACGACACTGACCTAACTTGATGAGCTGTGTGAAGTGTGGTGGATGAAACTGAATCGATGATTTCAACCGAACTGCTCTCTGCAGTGTATTTTATTTCAAGAGTAAAATTCACTTCAAACGTCAATGCTCAACTCCATGTATCGGCACTGCTGTAATTGAGGACAGAATTTACATGACGGGAAACGCAATACAGTTTAGATGGAGATCTTTGTTTGAACCTCGCTAACCGCAACGACGGTGTTCCAAAGAAAAAAAAGGTGAAGATACTGTTTCAGAAAATGCCTACCTATCCTTCTGCACGTTCTTCTTCACTACCTCTTGGGAGTGCAGGTAACAATAGACAACAGGTGTGTCCCGCTGACGGAGCACCTTATCACGCAATTGTTATTAATGAATTCTAATAAAAATACATATAATAATAATGATGAAATATCAATTACATAGTTTCTGGGGCACATTAACACCCGATTCAGGTATTTTACAAATTGTTGAAAGTACCATGCACCAATTCTCATTTTAGCTTCAGAACACGGAAAGTCTTCTCAATCACACAGCTTTTGGTCAATATTGAATTTAATGTTGTCAACGATCTCAATAATTTCGCTGCCACAAATAGGTAATATGATACAATTGAAGACTTTTACGCGACTGACATTGTGCTCGCAAATGCCTAGTTTTCTAAATCATTAACTTTGAAGGTAAAGGATCGTAGCATATAAAATTGAACAAACGGACACGTAAATAAGTAGAAATACAGCTTTGACGTAACGATAGATTAGGTTAGTCAAAGTTGGGTTAGTTAAATAAATTAACCTAAATAAACCTAAAATAACGTAACTTAGCCATACCGAGACTGAGGTTTTGGCGCGAAAAAACTTCTCGTGGTCCGCGTCCGCGAAACGCCAAAAGAGCCATATCATAACTGCCGTTAATGCTCTTCTTACCTAAACGTTCCTTATGTTATGCCTCATAAACTAAGCATTTGCAAGCGCAATTTCGTTCGTGTAAAACGTCTTAAAATGTTTCCGATTAACTAAATTTCGTTGTGAAATTATAGAAATCGTTGACAACATTAAATCCAATGTTGACCCAGCTTTTTTTATGAATGGCCACTCCTGAACTTTCAGCTTCCTTTTAGCATTCTATTCAAAACCAAGTTGAAACAGTTCTGCAGATTGCATTTCAATTTTCGATTCTTTTTTCGAAACCATTTACGGAATAAGGTTAGTTAAATAATTGCACTCACCAAGTGAATTTGAACAAGTAACACATCCGAACGCCAAAGCCGATCCCACGGGCTCAAATTACCAACAGTTCATGTGTAAGAAGCCTATACCATATTTGAAACTTCTTTCAATGCTCAGCACTGAATAATTCGTGTCTAATTTTGCTTCCAACAAAAACATATGATGCATCTTCGATCCATACCATCAACGAATTGACGGCAACGTGCGTCAATTGGGTATTTGTGAAAGAGAAGACGATAATCAATTTTGTGGAATGTATAGCGTTTAATAATAATTGAATTTCCAATTTTGGGTGCAGAAACATAGATTTCAATATCGAAATAAACAAGTTTTCTTCTATGCTTTTTTCGTCGCAAATGACCATTTTACGAGTTGAAGCGGTGGGGTACTAATCGCAATTGTATTGTTGCAAGCGCGTGAAAAAAAGGGGAAGACCCCAAATGGACTTTTCCGTTAACGGTCTAATAAACGTGTCGTTAAAATATCTTATATTACGTGGGAATTGTAACTAATCTGCGGCTGTAGTAAGAAGTTGATTTAATTAATTTCTTCGTTTTCGAAATTAAGTACGATCTTGCACACAGCCACAAATTTCTCTTTTCTTCCTACCAACACAGGTTATTACACGTTGGACCAATCACTTCCTTCGGTAAAACACCGTGATCTATCAAGAATACAACTGCCTCATGATTTTTCCCTATGAATTTCCCCCATTGCCCCAAAATAATCCGACCGACACGAAACACATGAAGTCATCACCGCAGCTTGAACGTAACTGGCGCGTCGAAGGGGAGAGTCCATTCTATTGTTGCCGTATAACGCCCTCTATGAATTTCTTTCCGCATCGAAGGTAAGAGTTGGGGTCAGAAATTTACCGCTATAACTCGTTAAATACTCATTTCCGACGGAGAGTTCATGGATGAAAAATTGCTTATTTACATCTCATTAACTATGCTTAGGTACCCAAAATTAGAAATTCTGTTATTACCAAACGCCACACATTAACATGGAATTTTCATTATATTGCTGATCGACCAGTAGTCAGGAACGCAATTTCCTTAAATACTTAATCAAAGCTAAATGAAGCCACGATCGAGCTAATATTGGCCTTTTTCGAAATTTCTTACTTCAATTAACATTATATTTCAGCTGAATATTGAACTTCAGTTTAATCAATTGCGGACAAAGTGATAAATAAGTTGACATAGCAAGCGCACAAGGCACAACCCACGTAACTGCACAGCAGGGCAACTCATTAGAACGGTAAACTAGAACCCGGGAGAATCGACGAATCTCTTAATTTACGTATGGTCAAAAAGCAGCACATCCCGGCTGCTACGCCACCCCTGGTCACTCGCACACACCCTCCCTGGAACTCAATTCTGCTGGACTGGCTGTGGTGGCCACCACACACCCCTGTGACACAATTGCAAACTTGAACGGCTAAAAATTTCCTTTATACTCTGAACACTGAACTGGCCAATATGATAATAGAAACATACCATCGGTCATTTACCGAAATAATTAGTCAAAAAGTTTAAGTGTTTTTTCACTTGTCTATAGTCTTTTTAGATTTTGTTGAGTTCTTGGCTGTCATCGTGGTGATTAAAATTAATTCTCCCCAAAAAATCGCTTATCTTAACTCCTAAAATGTCGATGATGTAGTACAATGGCTGTAGTAAATCCCACTCCAGTTCTTTGCTATCTCACACATGCACTGTTCACGCCCAGCTTTTTGCTATCTTCACCATTCATTTTTGTCAACTGACTCGAATGACAACCCAATACCAGTAGCTGGCCTCGCCCTAAGAGCGCTAGATTTGGAAAATAATTAAAATTGTTGGTAACTTCGCTACAGGCTTTGTCGTAGTGTTTACGGCAATGAAAATCAAATCAATGACATAATCGGTAGTACTCTCAATTAAAAATTCACTGTACAATTTAATGCCTGATTGAAAGTGTTTCCGAGTATTTCAGATAAATTGCTTCTGCTAGAAAGTCGAAAATCAGCTTCTATTGGAATTTTAAGTTGTAATTTTTAAGACGCCCTTTTCATTTTTATTTATTTCATTTTAGTTACGTACACGCCGATGTATTTCGCTGTCATTCTTCATCTGAAAACTAGTATGAAATGAATTTCTTAAGCTTTCTAATGAAATGCTATGTTTGAGAAACTGCGTTGCCACCATTACAACGTGAAATTCTTATTCATGTTTAAACGTACAATAATGAGGTTATATTTATTATCTATGTGCTAGCATTCTTTTCATCAATTCCACTACCTGCTTACAGGAACAACATTGATAAAAATTGAACATCCGGTTCTATCTTGGGTTTGCGAAGTCAAAACTTTTCGTTTTTGGATATGATTTCCCAGAATTAGTTCACCAAGGTGTTGGAAAATAAGTACAATTTTTTTTAGGTCTTATAACGATTTTTTTTTTCAATTGGAAGAAGCTGTGAAGTACACTTAATACAATCTTACTATGAATATATTTTTTCTGGCAGAAGACAAAATGAATGGAGGTTTGAAGTCTAGTTATGAAGTTTGCCAAACTTATTTCAATCGCATCCCGTAGAACATCCATCACGAGTTAATGCTGTCTCAGAATTTCTAACACTCTGTCTGGAAACAGGTTAATAGACAACCGTGAAATATTTCTCTCATGATTCCCAATGAACGTCGTAGAGTATGCGAAGTTGCACCATCACGTTGAAATAGTAGGTACGAGTGATCACGATTGGTGAGAAATTCGATGACGCTTTGATGGAGAGAACTCTCAGTACAGGTACGAAATCAGATACGGTAGTGTGTTCTTTTGTAGTAAATACTATAACTTCATCTCCCAAAATTTCCCCGTTACACCAGACAGTGACCTCTTCAGATGGCAGCGGTAGATGGTGTAATAATAATAATAATGAGAGGTGCTGATACAATCAACATTAAAGCATGGACGCGGGTCCTTTACTGCTCCCCTCTACGCATGTCGTCTGCGACCATAAGATCAATTTAACAGTTTTTTTATCATTAAAGATAAGTCAATTGCAAAAACAAAGTTACTGAGACATTTAAATTAGGTCGTAAGCAGTGTTTCGTTGCGTTTCGTTGCGTTTCGTTGCGTTTCGTTGCGTTTCGTTGCGTTTCGTTGCGTTTCGTTGCGTTTCGTTGAGTTTCGTTGAGTTTCGTTGCGTTTTGTTGAGTTTCGTTGCGTTTCGTTGCGTTTCGTTGCGTTAACCGTTAGCTCGGGTCCTCACATTTGCCCCCTGGGAGCGCTAGTTCCCATAGATACAATAGTTGTATCCCCCTGAGGGGGGTAGATGGAGTAGTTCACGTAGGTTACCGCCAGGCAGTTTTCGAAAGTTTCATCTATTGATTAATCCCCATAAAAGGAAGAGCGTTTCATCAATGTAAGTCGAACCAGTTGATCAGGGAATGTTCGACGTGGATATAAAAATTTTTACTGGTAACACAAGCCTTCAAACCTAATGCCCATTTGTTAGCGGGTGATATTCAGTTTCGGTTTTATTATTCTCTTTCACGGCAAAACTTTGTTTCCTGAACCTGTATAATACACCTGATTCTCCTGGTCAAATGGAATTGATATTTTTGTGTTGTGTCACCGTGAGTGACCGCCTGATATTGTGAAAGAATCCCGGAGAAAGTTAGACATTTTTTGCAATGAACAACTAAATTAACATACATTTATGCTTCACTGAAGAGTATCAAACAGCTGCATGTGGGATAGCCTGTTGACGCTACCAAACCTACGTAACTCCAAAAACACAGAAGGGTTACTGCTCATGTATTAGGATTTCACCACTATCCTGCCGTTTCAAGTAAAAATATAGCACTGAATTCAATACCCTGGTTTACGAAATAAAACGGGTCAAAATTCAGCGTACCTTTTTTCAGCATAGCTTATAGATGAAATGATCACCTAGCTTTCAGCAACGATTAAATGAAAAATGGTAATCTACTGCAACCTAAATTGAAAATAGGACCAATTGCAAATGTCATTCCCTGGAAAATTTATCCTAAAAAAATCATGCCACACGATTCGGTAAAAGTACTCGATTACTTCAGAGGCTATCAAACCAACACATGCCAAAAATCAACCTTTTCCTATACTTCTTCCTTTTTGTCCCCGTGTATTTTCAGCGCCATGTGCAGTCACGTGCGGAGGTCGTGAGATGGCGGGGCTCTGCAGACTTCGTGAAGGCAGCGGCACCACAAACTCGCGGCGTGCTGTGGCGCGGTAAACGGGGCTGCAGCGCTCCGAGTTGTTATCCCGCAGTCAGTCTCGGTGCCAACAGCTTTCTAAGTAGTATACTCAAGAGTCATACTGGTGCCACATCTCACTAAGTAATAACCACACGTTCGATATTGTGCTAACAGCTCTTTTAGTTATTACCTAGCGTTTACTGTTATATTGGTGTCAACAGCTTTATCTGTCGTTACCCTGCGTTTAATATTGGTGCCAACGGCTGTGAGTAGTTGCCATTAATATTAGTGCCAACAGCTCTCTAAGTAAATATCTGACGTTCAATACTGGTGACAAGAGCTGTACTTGGATACCTTGTGATTTCTATCAGTGGCGTAACTGTGATTTATTCCTACTGTATTTAATATCCCAGCTGTACCGAGGACACGAAATCTCAAACATCTGCGGAGTGGATAAAAGTTTAATCTAATTTTTCTTACCCGCAGGTTTTTCTACTTTCTCTCACCGGAATACTGCATGTAAGGTATTGACTTTCGTTCGATGTTAGCTCAGCAAGCGGTGGCTAACATTGACAACCAAGCAAGTAACATTGCAAGATCATCCAATTTTTGCTGGCTTAATTGATTTGTTGAGTAAGGTTTACAACAAAGTCAAGATCGTAAAAATAGTTGACCATATAATAATTCTTTTCAAAAGGCACGAGAAATTTTTTCAAAGTTCTCTAATAACAATTCTCAATCTACTTTTCACAGAGACAATGAAGCAATATCTTGCGTAAAATATTTGTAGCAGACAGAATGCACAATTCAGCGCCTGAGTTTAAAATAATGGGTACTAAGAAGAACGTGTGAGAACCCCCACATAGAAGTGAAAGACTCGGATTACAATTATCTTAACCTTGGAAGCGCAGTCAAATTTTTTCTCCAACGCATTACTGAGAGCAAGGTGTTGAATTTTACCCGGCATTACAACCGAAAGCACAGTGGACGGAGAAATGCGAAGTACAAATGATTACAAACCAGATATCCCGAGTTTTAACGATAAACTTATGAAAATATAGACATAATTCTTCAGCCTTAGGAAAAGCACGAGCTTAACATTATACCTGGTGTAAAATGTAGCTCAATTATTGATGATCTACACACTAGAAACCTAAGTGCCCAACTTCAATTAACGCCTGCGCTTCCCCTACAGCGTTCTTACGGTATTAATTGTTCTCATAGCTCACATTAAAATTTTAGATATTATTCGTGTAATGTTAAATGATAACGAACCCTTAATGTGAGTCTCTTTATTGCGCGTATCTTCATCGGACAAGCGCACGTAATGTTCGGGAATGAGATATATTGAATGAACAAATTGTACGCTTGGTCTTGAGAGTAGAAGTTGTATTACGTATTGTGGATATTTTTTTGAACTATTTACTTACCATTGAAAATATTGAAATCAGACTGGTTTCCATTAGATTAGGTTATTACTTAGTTTAATCCTCCCTATCCGCAACAAGGGAGATACAAAGAGAGGAAGGCACTGTTTAGTATGGAGTTAAGGGAACGCGGAATCTATGCAGAAAGGGCATGCAAACAGCGAGTTGAGAAAGAAAATTATGAAACATGATCAAAGTTGAAGAATAAAGTAGTAGGTGCTGAATAACAGGAGAGCAGTGAACCGACAAAAATGGTTCTTAACATGAGAAAAACATTTCATTTCAACAAAAAACGGCCTACCTAACTCTCAGCTCAGGCCCTCACATTTCCTTCCTGGGAGTGCTAATTCCCATAGTTGTATCCCCCCTGGAGGAAATGTTATATCAATGAAACAAAATAGTTGTAAAATACAATAAAACTAATTTGCTGCAGGTATTTATTGATGAACATTTTAATCGGTGTTCAACTTATCCCTCTGAGTGCAATTTGAAGAACAACACATTCAATGGATATTACTGACAAGCGTCATTACGGCTAAAAATTAATATTCATCACTCTCTTGCATCTTTCTCATTGCCTACATGTAAAGTCCTACCTTGATTTTATTTTGTTCCCACACCGACCTGCTCACGGCAGGGCACCGACAGCTTTTGGTTCGCCTGCTGTTGAAATGCGTCACATGACGGACGATTCTAAATGGAAACCTGTTGAACTGTCAAGTTCAAAGGGAAAATAACCAACGAAACAAAAGACCATAATGTATTACATCAGAACTTTTATTTGATCAGAAGTATTTCTTCAGTCCCACACTGAACAGCAGTTATAAGATTGTTAATGCATGGACAAATTAAAATTATCAAGTGATACTTCCTTCTTGCTCTCAACACAATTGTTAAAAAAAGAAAGTTACATTGTTTCATCATAAAATGGAAGTTTAAGATTAAATCCAAAATAAAACTGCAGTTTGGGAGAAACATTTCGACCAGTTTCACAATGACGAAATGAGGAAAATGAATGTGATAGCGGAACTGAACCGACTAGGGGATGTTAGAAAATTGCGCTCTGTTTTGACTCGTTGGGACGAACAGGTGCTGTAGATGCCGCATAAGAGTTTCATTTGTACTGCGTCACTTCCCAGTGTTGAAATAGAGGATCAGATATTTTATAAAGACTGTTTTAAGACCATGTAGTGAAAGTAAAGCATAGCACGTTCTTTCGCACACGTCAAACGTTTGTCTTATGCATCATTCAATTAAAATACGACTCGAGTTTAAACCCAAACATTTATCTAACTGTTAGTAGAATTCCTTCTCCTTTTTCTCCATCATAATGAAAAACTTTGGTCCACAAATCGTGAAGCCTTTGAAGTGATGCACCAAAATATCGAGTGATCTTCAATAAGCCATGACTAAAACTACCTTCACCATGCACGAATCCAAGTCAATAGTTTAGTGACAGTGAGCGATCAAAATTTGAGATTAGTTTACGCAGCCTTGCAAAGCCAACGATAGCTCATAAGTTTAGGGAGCAAAACGCCTCATTGAAAGGCAGAGAAATTGAAGCAGATCATCGAACCTCAAAAAATTTGTCGCACACGCGGCCAGTTAACGCACGTTACTAAAACATGCCAGAGTAACTGGCGAAAGAGAAAAACTCTAAAATATCTTCAGAAAACGATGGTTATAGTGCATTAAAATCTCCAGGAGTAATGAATTTTACACAGAGACTTATGAACCTAGGATACGTATTACGAGCAGGCCGTGTGAAGCTGGACTCAGGAATCCCACGTTTACCCACAACACAGCTGGCCCCATGCAAAGCCCGACAGCTCTACTCGAGAGGCTAATTTTCAGTATGAAGCAGCTCTAATTTCACAGGAACAACCCCAAACGCTGCTGTGCATCTCTTTTGCTTGGACGAAAGCTGGCGAAAATACGCTGCAAGGAAAATTTTAGTTAACATTTAATGGTTGTACTACAGATAATTGAAGTTTTGTGAATATTATCCGTAATTCTGAACAACATCTGTTGAAACGGCAAAGTTCGTGCTTGGTCACACCCTCGCGACATCGGAAAAAGTTTCTCAGCCACCATTGAGGTCTCTACCATTTCATTTTGACTACACACCAAACTCACAGGAATTAGAAACAGGATTTAAAACACAACATATATAACACTTAGGTTTGAAAATGAAGTTTAAAACAGAACATGAAACGCAATGATGAAAATGGATTTTAAAACAGAAGTGTTGGAACACAAAATGAATCAAACATTGTATCTGTCGTATAACATGCAAGCACCACAAAACACACAGAGAGACAGGAACATCGATTATGGCTTATCGAAGTGTGAAACTTTACAAACGAAAAAGGTCTTCCTTCCCTCTTATTGTATTACCGATAGCAGCTGGAGACAGCTATGACCAGCAACTACTCGCCACTGCACTCATGTCGCACCGATGGCGACCTGCACCTCCACATTCTCTCCTCTAATTCAAAGCGAACAACCTCCCGTCATCCCCTACAGAACTACGGGCTCGAGGCAGGCGAACACTGTTGATCTTCAACCACCTCGCTGTTTACTAATAACGTGGTACTGGATCTTTCACTTCCAGCGAAAATTTCAGACGCATTCCATGAACCATCAAATAACAACGAATTAAACCGTTCAAGAAAGCATCTGCGTTTAATCTTTCATTAAAGTAAGAAAAGTTACTCCAATTTTCACAGAGATGTCCTATTAGAAAAATAGACAAACAGACAAACTGTTCATTCAAGTCTTCTATTTCAATCATCACGACAAACATTACGAGGAGCTCGCTTGGTTGACGTATAAATTCATTCGAACATGAACGAAGTTTAGTGATCAGGCTTTTTCTACCTACGAAATTCTTGTTAGGTAAATAATTCGAAATTTTACGGCGAAAATCGATAGGTCTGATATCTTTCTTAGCGGTAACGTTTTCCGATTTGATTAGCAGATCAACTAAACGGCGTATAACTATTCTTAATTTAAAGATAATTTGAGAGAAACTCGCAAAAATTTTTGTAGTACAATTAATTCATTTGTTTCCGTGATGAAAATTCTGAACAAACCATTACCTAAATATACACGTCCACCTGCCTCATGTGAAGTAAGTGTTCCTACTGAACCAATTTCCACATCCACTTTCTCATCCCATATGCATGGACTAAATTTTGAACTTCTCTTCATGAGTTCTACTTTATCTGAGTTAAACCAACAGTTCCGGCTGAATACTGCTGCTTGACAAACCTTTGGTAAAGCAATTTCGCGCCAGCTGTTCACCATCATTCGTATGTCCTTTTTGTCTATAGTGAAGCAATGGGAATAAGACGGTACATCGGCAGCATCATAACTAGACTCGATTAGGCCAAGAACTATGTGATACTTCTTACGACTAATCATCAACTCAATCTTTTGATCTGAATCGAATCCAGGGAGATGAAGGACGTAGACTTCATTTCTTACTAATGCAGTCACGGTAAGGCCTTCGTCAGAGGATGGCGGGTCCCAAAATGCAAACGCTTTCAGTAAATAATGTGTCTTTCCATCAATTAATACCCTGATCTTGAAATTTCGTGTGTCAAGTTCCTCGCAAAATGGGAAGCACCGATTGCCTAGCTGAAGTAAAAAAAGAACCGTGACTTCACCTCCAATGGCAGGATGCCGAATAGAATTGTTGAACTTACTGGGTAATTTTCTGAAGCCATCGCTTGATGAATAACCATGACCAGCTTCCATGTTCAAGGCCATGAGTAATGACTTCAGTTCAGCGTAAGGTCGACGGATTACTTCTGAAGGCCTAATATTTACGCTGGTATTGTACTCCTCGTTACTAGATGGATTAGGATCTACTGCATCAAATGGTCTATAAAAATCTTCCATGCCAGTCGAATCAAACGACAGTTTCAAGATCGATTTTGAAGATCCTTCTGGAAGGAGTGGAAATGAGCCTAGATGACATTTTTGCTGCTCTGCACATTTTAGATAAAACGGTAACTCGAAACTAACAAAACTCTCATCAGTTGAACTTTGATGAAGAGAAAACCTGTTTTCTTTTTGACCTCCATCATCGAACGGATTCACTGCGATAAGGTAGTTTTGGGCAATATTTGAGGCCATTTTCCCGATTGTTACAGGTAAAATCTCTTATCTTGAGGGGTGCTCCGTCCAGGGCTTCGATGAAGTTTCTGGACAGTCGCTCTGTGGTCAGAAGAGCAAAAAGCTAAAAATTTTCACTGTATTGATGAAAAACTCTTCATTTCTTTGTATGTCACATTCAATTCAACGTTAACATCGGGAGTCTGTCAAGAAAAAACTTTGAAACTTGGCATAGGGTTATTTTGAACTTATCCAATAAAATAATCAATTTTAAATTTTAAATTATATTTCATGATATCACGACACTGACCTAACTTGATGAGCTGTGTGAAGTGTGGTAGATGAAACCGAATCTATGATTTCAGCCAAACTGCGCACTGCAGTGCATTTTATTTCAAGAGTATAATGCACTTCAAACGTCAAAACTCGACTCCATCAGCACTGCTGTAATTGAGGACAGAATGTACATGACGGGAAACCAATACAGCTTATATGGAGATCTTTGTTTAAACCTCCCTAACCGCAACGAAGGTGTTTCAAAGGAAAAAAAAGATGAAGATACCGTTTAAGATGTTGAGGAAACGTAAAATCCATGCACAAGGTGTGGTTTCGTACAATGTCCCGTTTGCATGACCTCGGAAGTTAAGAATAAAATTTAAGGAATTCGATGAAATTTTGCTGTAGAATAAAAAAGAATTAAAATCGGAAGACTGTGAACAGAATTAAATGCTGAAACAAAACAGGAAACCACGAATATTAAGAAAAGAAAATGCCTACCTATCCTTCTGCACGCTCTTCCTCACTACCTCTTGAGAGTGCAGGTAACCATAGACAACAGGTGTATCCCACTGACGGTGTACCTTATCACGCAATTATCATTAATGAATTCTATTAATAATAATTAAAATAATAATAATGAGAAAAAATCAATTACGTAGTTACTGGTGCACATCAACACTCAATTCAAGTATTTCACGAATTATTTAAAGTACCATGCTAACAATTCTCATTTCAGCTTCAGTACACGGAAAGTTTTTTCAATCATTCAGCTACTGGTCAATATTGAATTTAATGTTGTCAACGATTTCAATAATTTCGTTTCCACATATAGGTAAAATGGTACAATTGAAGACGTTTTACATGACTGACATTGTGCTCGCAAATGCTTAGTTTTCGAAATATTTACCTTTGAAGTTACAGGAACGTCGTATATAAAATTAAGCAAACGGACACTTAAATAAGCAGAAATACGGCTTTGACGTAACGATAGGTGAATTTAGGTAAAGTTAGGTTAGTTAATATATTATCCTAAGTAAACCTAAAATAACGTAACTTAGCCTGACCGAGACTTATGTTTTCGCGCCAAAAACCTTCGCGTGGTCCGCGTCCGCGAAATGTCGAAAGAGACATATCATAACTGCCGTTAATGCTATTCTTACCTGGACGTTATTTATGCTATATCTCATAGACTAAGCATATGCGAGCACAATGTCATTCGTGTAAAACATCTTAAAATGTCTCTAATTAACTAAATTTCGTTGTGAAATTATAGAGTCGTTGACAACATCAAATTCAATATTGACCCAGCTTTTTTTATGAATTGCCATTCCTGAACTTTCAGCTTCCTTTTAGCATTCGATTAAAAACTAAGTTAGAACAGTTCCGCAGATTGCATTTTAATTTTCGATTCTCCTCCCGATACCATTTACGCAAAAAGGTTAGTTAAATATTTGCCCTCTCCAAGTAAATCCTGAACTAGTAACACCTCCAAACTTCAAAAGCCGATCCCATGGGCTCAAATTACCGACAGTTCAGGTGTATGAAGCCTATGCTATGTTTGATACCCCTTTCAATGCGCAACACTACATAATACGTATATAGTTTTGCTTCCAACATAAACATTTGATGCATTTCCGATCCATTCCATAAGCCCATTGACCGTAACGTGCGCCAATTGGGTATTTGTGAAGGGGAAGACAGTAATCGATTTTCCAAATTTTGGTACATGAAAATTCGTAATCAGATCGAAGTCAATTTTTCTTCTATGCACTTTCCGTCGTGAATGAGTATTTAATGAGTTATAGCTGTAGGTTACCTACCGCAATTCTATTCTTCCAAACGCGGGAAAAATCGGTTTGAGGGGAGGACCTCAATGGACTCTCCATTCCGACGGTTGTAATGCGCTTTAGATTAGATTAGTTCAGTTACGTCATATTACGTCACCGCTATAACTCGTTAAATACTCATTTGCGACGGAAAGTGTATAAGAGAAAATTTGTTTATTTCGATCTAATTACCTATATCCAAGCACCAAAAATTGGAAAATCGATTACTGTCCTTTCCTTCACATTTACCGTCAATTGTAGCCATGAAGGGATTTATATAATATTGCTGATCGACCAGAAGTCTGGAACGCAATTTTCATAAATACTCAATCAAAGCCGAATGAAACCACGATCATGTTAATGTTTGCTATTTTCAAAATTTCTTACTTCAATTAACTTTATGTATCAGCTGAATATTGAACTACAGTTTAATCATTTGCGGTCAGAGTGATAAATAAGTTGACTTATATAGTGCACAAGGTTCAACCCACGTCCCTGCAAAGCAGGACAATTCATCAGAACGGTAAACTAGAACCCTGGAGGATCGACAAAACCCTTAATTTACGTCTGGTCAATAACCAGCATAACCCGGCTGCCACGTCACCCCTGGTCACTCGCACAAAATAATCCATCGTTACGAGGTTCCTACAGTCCTTCCGCGTCGAATGAGACCACAATCGCTCCTCTACGTAAAAAAATGAAGAGTGGGAAAAGTTTTGCGAATATATATTAATTTTTTTCATATGTTCACCCACAAACTATTTTTTATTGCTAAATCAAACATTTTTGTAGGAGAAAATGTGTTCAGAATTCAATTGTACGCATCTGTGTTCATTTTCGTTCCTCTAGGTGCAATAGAAACGTGAACAGTGAAATTTGAAAAATTCGGTAAATTAGGTAAAAGACACGGTAGTAGATCCCTTTAAGTTAGATAAATATTTGCCCTCTCCGTGCAAATATGTACAAGTAACACATTCGAACTTCCGAAGCCAATCCTATGGACTCAAATTACGGTCGTTATTGGTTTTAATGCATTCGCAGAAATCAAAAATTTGATTCCCGCAAATCACTAGAGGAGACCATTTAAAAACGTTTTACATGAATGACATTTTGCTTGCTGAAACGTAATTTTCGAGTTATTCAACTTTGATGTTATAGGAACGTCGCATATGAAAGTGAAGGAACAGACACGTAAATATGTTGTAATACGATATTGACGTAACGATGGGTGAGATTGGATTAGGTAACGTTGGGGTTATTAAATAACTAACCTAAACAAACCTAAAATAGCTTACCTTAACTTACCCAAACCGATGTTTTTTTTGGAATTTGTGAAGGCGAGGACAGTTATCGATTTTCCATCTTTTGGTGCTTGATTATTGGTAATTGGATTTAAATAAACAATTTTTCATTAGATTTTAGATCAGTTCAGTTACGTCACCGCTATAACTCGTCAAATACTCATTTACGACGGAAAGAGCGTAGACGCAAAATTGTTGATTTCGATCTAATTACCTACATACAAGCACCAAAAATTGTAAAATCGTTTACTGTTCTCTCCTCCACATTTACCCCTTTTTTTACCGCCAAAAAAGGGGGCATGTTCCAACATTGCGGCAACTACGCAACCGATTATAAAATGTTATTCCTACCAGAACGTAATTATCGTTATAGGTCAATGTTGAATTTAATGTTGTCAACGATTTCAATAATTTCGTTGCCACAAATGGGTAATATGGTACAATTGCAGACGGTTTACACGAATGACATTGTACTCGCAAATGCACAGTTTTCGAGATATTTAACTTTGAGGTTATCGGAAAGTCGTTCATAAAATTGAGCAAACGTACACGTAAATAAGCAGAAATGCAATTTTTACATAAACTAACCTAAACTAACCCAAGTAAACCTAAAATAACTTAACTTAGCCTTACCGAGGCCGATGTCTCCCACCAAAACACTTGGCGTGGTCCGCGTCCGAGAAGCGCCGGAAGAGCGAAATCGAAACTGCCGTTAATGTTATTCTTACCTGAACGATATTTATGCTATACCTCGCAAACTAAGCATTTGTGAGCACATTATCATTCGTGTTAAACGTCATAAAATATCTCCAATTATCTAGATCTCGCAACGAAATTTTGAAAATCGTTGACAACATTAAATTCAATATTGAATTTGTAATATCTCGAAAACTACGCATTAACGAGCAAAATGTCATTCGTGTGAAATGTCTCTAAATGCAATCTTCTACCGATGGTCACTATTGAGTTTAAGCCTTTCTCGGAAATAAAAAATTCCGTTCCAAAGAATCACTGAAGGAACACATTTAAAAAAGTTTTCCACGAATGACATTCTGCTCGCTGATGCGTTATTTTTGAGATATAACAATAATTACGTTTTTATAGGAATAACATTATACGATCGGTTGCTTAGTCGCCGCATTCTTGGGTGACGCCCACTTTTCTGGCAAGACACGCCCACTTCTTGGCGCAAAAATAACAGCCTCGGTTTGGGTAAGTTAAGGTAAACTATTTTACGTTGATTTATGTTATTTAAGGTTAGTTTATTTCACTTACCTACCATAACCTACCCTAACCTCACCCATCGTTACGTTAATACCGTATTACAGCATATTTACGTGTCCGTTCCTTCACTTTTAAATACGACGTTCTTATAACTTCAAAGTTGAACAACTCGAAAATAACGCATCAGCGAGCAGAACGTCATTCATGTGAAACGTTTTCAAATGTGTTCCTACAGTGATTCGTTGGAACGAAATTTTTAATTTCCGTGAAAGGCTTAAATTTGATATTGACGAAATCAATATTGACGTTACCGATTTTCAGAAACCAAATTTTCAGTTTCCGCGTGCGCATTAAGATCAATGTAGAACCAAATTACAAACAGTTCAGGTGTAAGAAATCTATGTCACTTATATAATATAATTTTACTTGTATAATATAATTTTACTTGTATAAAATAATTTTACTTGTATAAAATAATTTTACTTCTATAATTTAATTTTACTTCTATAATTTAATTCTACTTCTATAATTTAATTTTTCTTCCATAATTTATTTTTTCTTCTATAATATAATTTTAATCACATAACATAATTTTACTCACATAATATAGTTCTACTTACATAAAGTAATTTTGGTCAATATTGATTTTCGGCCTTTCACGGAAATTAAAAATTCCACTCCGAAGAATCACTAAAAGAACACATTTAAAAATGTTTTACACGAATGACATTCTGCTCGCCGCTGCGTTATTTTCGAGTTATTCAACTTTGAAGTTATAAGAAAGTCGTTTATAAAAGTGAAGGAACGGACACGTAAATATGCTGTAATACGGTATTAATGTAACGATGGGTTTAGTTAGGGTAGGTTATGTTAAATTAGTTAAATAAACTCGCCTAAAATAACATAAATCGAGCTAAAATAGCTTACTTTAACTCACCCAAACCGAGGCTGTATAGTTTACCGCCAAGAAGTGGGCGTATCCCGCCAGAAAAGTGGGCGTCACCCAACAGTGCAGCGACTAAGTAGCCGACCATATAATGTTATTCCTATCTGAACGTAATTATTGTTATATCTCGAAAATAACGCATCAGCGAGCAGAATGTCATTCATGTGAAACGTTTTTAAATGTGTTCCTTTAGTGATTCTTAGGAACGGAATTTTTAATTTCCGTGAAAGGCCCAAAATCAATATTGACCCTTTGAAGTTAAAGGATCGTCGTATATAAAATTGAACAAACGGACACGTAAATAAGTCGAAATACAGCTTTGACGTAACGAAACATTAGGTTAGTCAAAGTTGGGTTAGTTAAATAAATTAACCTAAATAAACCTGAAATAACGTAACTTAGCCATGCCGAGACTGAGGTTTTTGCGCGAAAAAACTTCGCGTGGTCCGCGTCCGCGAAACGCCAAAAGAGCCATATCATAACTGCCGTTAATGCTCTTCTTACCTGAACGTTCCTTATGTTATACCTCATAAACGAAGCATTTGCAAGCGCAATTTCGTTCGTGTAAAACGTTTTAAAATGTTTCCGATTAACTAAATTTCGTTGTGAAATTATAGAAGTCGTTGACAACATTAAATCCAATGTTGACCCAGCTTTTTTTATGAATGGCCACTCCTGAACTTCCAGCTTCCCTTTAGCATTCTATTCAAAACCAAGATGAAACAGTTCTGCAGATTGCATTTCAATTTTCGATTCTTCTTTCGAAACCATTTACGGAATAAGGTTAGTTAAATAATTGCACTCACCAAGTGAATTTGAACAAGTA
>JACJUY010007637.1:0-34122 GCA_014220935.1 Platorchestia sp. MABIK
CAGCTGAAACTAAGCACCGTGTGGATATGAACGTTACAAAATTGACTTATTAATAAATTTGAATGAATCTTTCGGCAACTGAGCACTCGCAACGTTGGCCTCGCAATTAAGAAATGCGGTCTTTGGCCAAAATCTGAAGAAAAAATAAAAACAAGAAACCCGTTTATTTGGAACGAAGTCATTTCATGAAAATTAATGCATTACAGCTACTGGATTTAAAGTTTTGATCAACATGAGGCCCTAAATTGATAGACAAACAATAAGAAGTACACAATAACCAGGAGACTGCAAATATTTTTGTGTACACTGTTATTGATGTTCTTCACATTCCCTGACAATTGGTGCATATGGACGACTTGTAGGTTTTGATCATGCACTGCAGATATCTTCTTTTTCTAGATTCAGCTTCCAGAACCTTACTTCAGAGAAGTAGAAAAATCAAATTTAAAGGCAGAGAAGACATGATCCAATTTTTTACCTAACGTTAAATCAAACCTGACAGCAAATTCAAGCTTTATATTGTGCACACTTTTTTCAAGACAATTTTTTCACTTTTTTTAAATATTTTTTTAAAAAGTATTCCCCGTTCCACTCAATGTGCTAGGTGTTAAGGTCGGAGTTCAGAAGATGATTGTGTTCTTACTCGTCTTCCATTCTTACTCAGATGCTCTACTCTGCATCTCCTAGCTGTCCTACAGTCATCAATTAATATCACAGTACAATACCTCTCGGTCTAGTTTTTGTCCATGTAAAATATCTCAAACTTTGTAGAACGAGAGGTAAGGCATCATTTTTCGGTGTGTAGCAGCGGATATATTTCCAGGAAGTTGAAAAATCAAGTCTCTCATTTTTCACACAAACTCAATTGTGTTCAAGAAATTGAAAAGTGTTACTCAAGTGTCCACATTGTTAGACAAGAGCATGACCGATGAGCCGGCCATTAGCAAAATATTTTTTGGTGCGAATCATAGCGACAAATATGACGAAGTAGTTATGTGCAATGGACGATTGTGTGTATAAAATACATTTTACGTTAAAATCATTATTTTTTCTGTCGAAAAATTGGTATTTCAAGGTTCTCATGAAAAAAATTGATTTTTCCAAGTACAACACATCCACCATAAACTATATGGAGCCGCTGTGGCGATGCCCTGCTCAGAGAGCGGCAGGGGCACTCAGCATCGCCCTATCGAGCCTAAAAGATAAGCTTCGCACGATCAATAAAGTCCGCACTGAAGATCAATAACAATGCTGCAGAGTCATTGTAATATTGATCTGTTTAAATTACGTGACTCGAAATGATTAAAAAAGAAGGGGAGTTCTTAGATCGCTCCGCAGATGTCCAGAGAGTCAACAACGATGATTTCAACCAAATGATGCATGATGATTGGGCAAAACTCGCTTTCATCTTCTCTCGCTGCTCGTTTCTTTGCACCGAGACGAGAATAAGTACAGAGAAAAATATTAAAGACATAGAGCTTTCGTGGATCTTACTGTCTTATGAAGATATTCTGATATGAGTAAAATATTCTCAAACATGCTCCATAGATCATAGAATCTAAAAAAAAGTCTCAAGACTAATTTGGCTGGCTTAAATTGAAATAATACTAGTCTTCAGCGCTCAATACCTGCTCAAAAATGCAACCAACGTTGTAATTTTAATCATATGAAATCAGTAGATTTTGGCTTTTGACAGAAACTTGCTTGCATTTAGTGACCGCTTGACGATCGGACGTTTTCCGTCAGTCTGATGCTTCTATTTGAATTGTTGAGAGAGAGGGAAACGGAACCGGTGAGCAACGCAGGTGGTCCAATGACTGAATGTGGACCTTATCCTAGCCAGAGCATGCTTGCATTTGCAAAGGAGAATGTAGTTACATTATTTTTTTCAAAACCAGAGTAAATTTTTATCCATCGGTAGAAGTTGAGGCACAAAAATGTCATCTTGACAGAAGCCGCAAAATATTTTATTACAATTTTTTGCCGAGTTTCATAACTATTTAGAACGTGATATCTTCCTTCAGAAGAAATTTATGTGTGTAAAAATGTTATTTTAGTCTGCTCACGTGTGTGAATCACTGACATTCTCAACAATCTCCGTTCAGCATCAATGTCACTGGAACTGAAGTAATTCTATTGATAAAATATTAAGAAAACACTTGAAATACGCCAAGGCTGTGACTTGCTTTTCAATAGCTCTAAGTTCTCTCGGGAATAATGGATTTTACATCTGATGTAAAACCCAATAACAACCATTATCTAATTTATGAAAAGATTTCTAAACTTACACAAACGATATTAAATAATTTTTCCCTTCCAGTTGTATTTTTTTCGGTCTAATTCAGAGTCTTGGCAATTTCTTAAAATTATCTGCTGAAACTCACCTTACGGCGAGACGTGCAACAATTTAGGATGCTCTCATGTAAAAGGAAATCCCAAAATAATATGTCAGAGCTCCATACAATAAATTTGAATTAAATTAAGAACAATGCATTGACAATCTAAGTATAGTGAAAATGAAAAAGAACTCATTCATGCCACTCAAGGTAAAATTAAATTCAGCGAGACACCAATGGTAGGTTACTTATCCTAAGGTCTGAAGGGGATACAATTTTTGCCTTGCTTAAATTCAAGCCACGACCTGCAACGTACAGTATCTGATGAGTCTCCTGTAACTGTGGCTTACATCGTGTGATGTACCTCCATTAAAGACTTGGAAGCTTTTGCTCTATGTCAAAAACATATAATTTTATAATTCTCTATTCCATTCCAATTTTTCTATTCTCTATTTAGATCAAATTACAGTAAAAAATATTTTTTTCAAGTGTTTTTCACTGATATTTGCACCCTTTAACTATGATCGCCTGAACCTTACAGTGCAATTTAAAGGTTAAAAATCATTCATTGAGGGGTACGCTAACGTATGCTACTTATTCCATTGCTGTAGACTGTTTATGCTTAGGGTTCAAGTGTGCAGAAACAACAGTTGTTTAGCGTGCAACATACGTGCATTCTGACTCACACAATGAAAAAAAAAAAACTATGACATGAGAATTGTGATCTTATTAATTAAGGTATTTTTTTCAATTTAATAATTTATATTTTTGTATCGTCAGATATATCTACGAGGCAAGCCCTTATTTTCCTTGTGCTTTATTGTCCCAAAATCTAGAGCTCAAGTAAATAAATCGTGCGTAATTAATTACTCTGAGCATTAGTTGGTGCTCCTTGGGAATTCAACCCTAAATTTGTAGGACATAATATTTCATTAAATGGATAATTTCAACAGCTCCAGCCCGCAGATGACAGAGTTTGGCGACTAGACTGCTTACTTTCAACACGTAGACATCGTAGCGTGTAGTTGGACTCACCTTTGCACGTGTCTCAAATTGCAGGCGCAAGCAAACTCTGAGCCGGAAATTAATTCGGCCCCCAGCACACCGGACAGCAACTTGCCATCATGCTGGCTTCACTAACGTAATAGAGATTAGTTACCATTACACCAGTTTTGGTCACGGTGAAATGCCAGTACAAAATTTCGTTGGCTCTTTGGCCACTGCAATGAATTTTACAAGGAGTTTCGAGAAATGAAATTTTACAGCGTGTTTGAACAGTTTAGAAAATATTCGAAGATTGTTCAAACATGATAGCAACAACGTGGCTTGCTTAGACTCTATAAAAAATAGCACAAACTCTTGCAGGCCAATAAAAATACATCGAAGCATTCCATTACATAAGATTTGAGACGAGGTGACATGAAAAGTGATAATTGTCAAAAATCTCAAATTGCATGGCAATTCAAGGATAACGGGGGTAATTGCACGGTACATTCTGTGGTCTGGTGTATACACTCTTATTTACCAGATTAAAGCAACCAAATTCAAATAAAAGATCAAAATTGTTATAGACTCTTAAATAAGGGACCACATTTCAAATTTCACTTCGGCGGTGCCTGGTGTATTATGTGTAGAAATGTTGCGGTCAAAAACTACTCATTTCAAGTGTGTACCAATAAATATGGAATTCATGCACGCAACCATAGTCCTTTTTTCTCCGCACGAGGCCAGCACCCATGTGTCCCAGACTGAGGGCAGCACCCACGTGTCTCAGACTAAGGGCAGCACCCACGTGTCCAAGACTGAGGGCAGCACCCATGTGTCCCAGACTGAGGGCAGCACCCATGTGTCCCAGACTGAGGGCAGCACCCACGTGTCCCAGACTGAGGGCAGCACCCATGTGTCCCAGACTGAGGGCAGCACTTATGTGTCCCAGACTGAGGGCAGCACCCATGTGTCCCAGACTGAGGGCACCTATGCTTCATGGGAGTACACATTAATAGGATTCTCTTTTTGGAAATAAAAAGACTCAAATCAAAACACTGGCTCTAAAATTGAGTCAAATGTATACTAAAAAGAACAACAAGACGTAGAGAAAGGTATGAACCTAGTCGCTAACAAAACATTTTTTAAAGACTAGATTGTAGTTTAAACTATAACATAGAACCAGACGTTTATCGAGATGGGAGAGGATAGGGATCAAGACACGGACCAAGACATACTCGTAGATCGAGGAGATCAAAATAAGGGCAAAATATAAGCCAAAATAGTAAAAAACTTGAACTGAGACACGTGTTAAGATATGAGACATTACTCGAGTCGCAACTCGTGTCAAAACATAGTCGGAACCTACGAAAGGTCGTAAACTACGTCAAGGTCTAAGGCATGATATATTTAGACTTGAATCAACGAGTAAACGAAAATACGGACTAAAACTTAGACCAGAGTGTAGACCATGACGTGGATCTAGACAGCGACCGAAACTTGAGTTAAAACAAAATCTTTGACTCCAGCCAAGGCAGTGGCCAAGACGTGAACCTAAGCTTGAAATAAAACATTGGTCATGACAGTGAGTAAAATACACGCTAAGACTACGATTAAAATAAGACATGAACCGAAACTTGAACCAAGAATGAAAATGTATGCTATAACTAGGATTTAAATAAGACATGAACCGAAACTTGAACCAAGAATGAAAATGTATGCTATAACTATGATTTAAAAAGACATGAACCGAAACTTGAACCAAGAAAGAAAATGAATGCTATAACTAGGATTAAGATAAGACATGAACTGAAACTGAAACCAATTATGAAAGAACAGGCTAAGACTAGAATTAAAACAAAAGATGAACCAAAACTTGAACCAAGAACGAAGAACAGCTATGACTAAGATTAAAATAAGACATGAACCGAAACTAGAACCAAGAACGAAGGTACAGGGTGTAACTAGGATTAAGGGCAGACTTGAAGTCAAATATGGACTGGACGCTGACTGCGGGGCAGAGACGAAGAAATGAGCTGAGGAAGACAGCCTCTCGTGAGCGCGCTGATTGTCGAGGCACCTACGCCAGGCAATCAGTCCAGCCAGGACTTAGTCCTCACGACAACTCAGAGACGATCCCGTAAAAACGAAACCGACTGAACTCAGCTATTTTGCTCACTTTTCACCGTCCTTATGCAAGCGTTAAGATGACCAGGAGACTGTAGAATTCCTTCAAGAGACGTACCTGAGTCAGATGATCTGGCCTGGAATGCGCATCTGGGCGTGTCTACTGAGTAACGTACAATGAGTTTCTCACCTCTCAATAAGTTTCCTTATTCTCATCTATTGGCTTTATGAACAAATTCAGCTGTGCTTTATTAAAAAATATTATCAAATATTTTATGCATTAATACAACGCTTGACTGAATTTAGTTGAACGAATTTGACTTAGAAAAACATTCCCATATGATCCGTTAAACGTCAAGAGAGTTTAAACGTAATAATTTCAACATATTTTCGTTGAATCATTAAAGCACATTTTCGTTACATCATAAGAACGTATCTTCTTCAAATTGTTGAAAAAAATAGAATAGGTAAATTTTCATTGACCTCTTGCGATTAGCAAAGAAATTCAGCACCTTTCCGCTTGAAATGAATGAATTAAGTTCCACGGGGGTGTAAATAACTTATATTTTTAACTTATTTAATAGCAGGGGTAAAATAATTACTTTTATCACGTATAAGTTTTGATCTTGACCATTTAACGAATGAACAAAACATGTTCGCTTCTTTAAATCAAATTCTATTTTTAAGTTTATAATGTTGTTTTGTGCACACGGGTCATTTAACTTCCTAGGCTCTAAAAGCTTCCGCTATGATCATTTCGAATCAAAAATAAACAGGAATATTTTAACAGAATTATTATTCCTCGCCATCAAAATCCAAACAAGATAGAGGCAAAACGAAGACAAAGCTTCAGCGCTACCAAAAAAATTAGAACTTGCGCTTAGAATCTAAAAATTTACTCATCGTTATTTTCTCATCCTTAAAGTACCCCTTAACTCGTCTACCCTCACTTAAAAATTACAAATAGTGTCACAAATGTAGTCCAGCATACTTCCCTACTATTCCCCTCCGTCCCCACCTCGCATGAATGTCTACGGGAGATCGTTTGCGTCATTTGGATCTGTGATGATGACGGTCAGTAATTGCGTCCTATTAATCTGGCTCAGTTGCACACGAGACCGTCTCATAATCACGTCGAGAACTGCGAGCTCCTAATAAGGAGACAACGAGCATGACCGCAAACGATAAGGATTAGCAGCAGCCCCTCACAGGCATCACTCATCATACCTGCTTCTGGTTGGTAATTTTTGTTTTCTCAACACGTAGTCAAATATTACCGAGATGTAATATACACGTGAAATAATTTGCTCATGGGTGTATAATTACTTCTTTACTTATTTATTGTTTGTAGGAATTAAAGTACGTGTATGTCATATATGTGAGGAAAAATGTTATTATGTTCTCGACTAAATCATTAAAGAATTGAAAAGCATAGATCCTGAGAACAGAAGAGAACGGACGTCTTTGAGTATCTCATCCCAATTGGGATGCTGAAGTCGATGATTAGGCTTTTTGACCGACATAAATAACGAGAAATTCGTGTACAAAACGCATCATTAAAAAATTACATTCTAAATTTAAATATGACAATTACAAGGATCTGAACAGACATAGAACATCAGAATCGCCAACTTGGTGAGCAGTATGCTGGAACTAAATTTGGGCTCAACAGCACGACTCTGCCTTCAGTACTGTAGCTTAAGTTCTGGATGTGAAGGATACAAAAATCATAACAGCATTCGTGCCGCACAAGCGTCTCCTGAGGACCAACTGGACCATCAGCATGAACCGCAGAAGACACGTCACTCGCGGAATCGAATGTCTCAAAACCGAAATCGGGCTCTACAGAAGGGATGGTAGTATTCCCACAGAGAAAGGAGTATATTTGAATTTTTCTGGAAGAGCTAAAACATTCGCATAGTGAGCTCTCACTAAAGAGTGGGATTATGAATCATGCAAAAAGCTTAATTTAAAAGTAAGTAACTAAGAGAAGGCTCAGAAGTAGCATTTATAACAAGGTTAACTATTTGAAGGCTAAAACAGCCGTTTGTTGACGAAAGCAACTACTTGATGACACGGCGGCTTGAGAAAAATGGCACTACTATTTGAAGACAAACAGTTTGATGATAAAAGACGCTATTTGATGATAAAGCGGTTTGATGGCAGGGGCAGGTATTTGATGACACTATCACTGATACTGATTAACATCAAAAACACTGACGAGCCACACTCTCCCCATTAATATGCGTTTTGTCCAAATGGAAATTTGAGGTGCCAGTTTTCAAAGAACATCAAAAGCAACACGCGAGCTAAAACCCCCACCTTGCAAGGGCGTGATTTTCTCCTCCAGCACGAGAGCCTTACCGTTATTATAACTAAGTGTAGCCTTTTCCTAGCAACATTCTTAGATGATTGGCGCCATAAAAACTCATTCATTTTGAAATTTGTTGAAACACAAACATCACGACTAAACTGGTAATTTTTACATGTCCGCTAAGAAATATCAGACGGGATTGACTATCGTAAATTTTTAATTCTCTTTCTCACGGCTTCATTTCAGCTAGAAGCAAATAACTTCATAATAAAGCTCAGTAATATCACACGAAAAGCAATCTGAAGGAGACCTGAAAAATTCGTCGCCTTCTTCCAAGGAAATCATTAGAAGGACTTAAGACTTTTTTCGGTCTCGATAATGTTGCAATGGAGACCGTTAGTTCGCCGAGTCCAAAGCTTGACTGGAAATGCCACCTAATACCCTGCTAATTACTACTTCTTCTAATGAACTTAGCAGGAGGCAGTAATTAAATTTTTAATGACGAAAAGTGATTAGGGAACAGCCAAACTTACTTCCATAATTTTTCAAGGCGGAACGCGACCGAGACTCGCAAGATACGCACCACAGCTCTGCTCCTGAAAGGGAATGGAGATGCCTCAATGTACGCTCAATTTTGGCGAAAATCAGAGGGCAACGATACATGGAGATGCGTAACATTTGACCACACAAAATTTCAGTAGTTTTGTAATAATTACAATGCAGAGTTGAAGAATTTTATTGTCTTTTTATTGTCTTCTTTGAAAACTAGTTCGCTAACTGTATATTCATTAGAATCTTTCTCATTAGTAAGATTTTTACTTACTCATTTCATAATAAGATTTCACTTCTTATGAAATTGGCCAAGTAAAAACTGATCATCATGAACATTCTAAATTTTTTCCAAGTAAAGTGAAATTTTCTAATAACCGCGAGATATTGTATAGTTTTTAAAGTTATCATTTACCCAGATACCAAGTCGTTTGTTTTTGTGTAGCTTTCTTATTAAGCTCTATTTTGCGTAAACGTCAGTAGAACTGACGGCTAAACTACAGCTGGATAGAAAATTATTGACAGTCTTCCACAAAAGTTGAAGAAAGTTCCTGTTTTCATACCTAATGACCGTTGTCAGAATTTTTCTAAATTAAAAAAAAATCATGTACAGATCCAAGAGGTCTTGAGATGAGACAAATTTTGTTCCATGTATATATGCCGCGAATATTATTGCCCAGTAATTGAATAAGCGGGACTTAATTAGCTGAACAATGAGTGCAGCTTCATTGTGTTTGCACCTAACGCTCAAAATTTAACCCTTGAATGCCTATTATTTGGGAGATGACACAACTTCACGTGACTATAAAAGATTATTTACTGTAGCCATGCCGCCACACTGTCGTGTGGTGTATTGACATCCACAAAGCCTGATGAAAGTTAAGTTAGTTAAATTAAGCAAATAGATATTCTTTTTAAAATTATTCGGTTATAGTACCTCAATTGCGAAAAAAGAACGAAACGATGCGAAAGCTTGTTATTATTATTAATTAATTAAGACAGTCATAAAACTTTGGAATAATATCAGGTTAGAGCGGACCCGAAAGTGAATCTTATGCTCATAGCTGCCCCAATGCAACCTCGCTCCTCACACACAACCACACAGTGAGTGTCGAGCTCATTTATGGAACGGGCGCTACAGAAAAATCCTCACCACGCACAACTAAGCACCCCGTAATTTCTCCGCAGATCAGCGGAGAAGCCATCAACTAGTATAGAGTACTTTTAGTTCTAGTGCTTGCTCGTGTAATAGATAAATCACTCACAGATCTCCATGTTTTGTAAATAATCAGCCGTTGAAAGGAACTCCCAACCAATTTAGCTTCAGGGCTGTCTCTAAAATCCATTTTTTATGACCAGATCGTTAAAGTAACTGAAAATAAAAGACATAACCCCAAAAATAAATGAGACACAAAGAAAGCTTGCGATTACCCCACCTCCGACACACTACACACGGCACTCTTCCATCACCCTCCAAAGGAGCCATCCACTGGAAAGTCACCTCTTTATGAAGTTTGGAACTAATAAACAGATTTTCTGAAGCGTCAATTTGGCGCTAATTATGGCCTTGTAATTACTTTAGAGACAAATGATAGGGTAATTTCAGGAGCCAATGCATCCTCGTAAACAATGTTGATAGTGTCGCTGACCAGCACATGAAAAATAACTATAGTGTAGTTCAAGTGATGTAAAATGCTGGTTCTAAATGGTTCTAATGTAGCACAATATTGCAGTAGTTTAGTAGAAATATTTTAACAAATTAGTGCAGTGTAGTACTAATTAACTAATTACGATGTAATGTAATAGTTTTAGCTGTTGAATACAGCTACATTACCGCTGAGCTATTCTTATTTTCTTATTTTCTTTTTCTTTTATTATTAACCATTCATTATTAACTATTCTCATTTTCTATCGTTATTTTCTATCGTTATGTTATTCGTATCGGCCACATGCAGTATTTTGATTGTCCTGTATAATTGCTTTCCCTACAGGCCTTATTTTCCTGATAGGAAATTCAGAAACTGGAAATCATATTGAAGAATACCTTTTTACTCAAAAAGTTTTAGCATAATATTTCCACTGAGAGCCATAACTTCAGAGAGAAACGTAAGATTTGGGAAAGAAATCAACGGCTATTGATATTTAAAAGCCACGTAGAATGTAACTGCAACTAATTAACTGCACAGTGAATCTATTGCTAATTAAATTCATCTCTGTTGAAAGCCGCTTTGTTGACAGCTGCACTAGTTTAAAAAAAAATAGTTCGAGCCAGATCCACACTTACGAGGACACTTCGCTGTGGTATACCAGTCCAGAAAGAATAAGACTTCTGAATAAAGAAGAGGAAGAAAAACTTTCTGAATAGCGTCATGTTTTGCTTTTTTAGAACAACAGGACAAACTTATATATAGCGGCAGCCGAAATAAGTAATCAATTTTGATTGTTTTGCTTTGTGTTATTGCGTGTGAGGAGGCATATTAATATTTAGTCAACATTTGTTTTCTTGGGTACGAAAGAAAAGGTTCGATTTTTTCTAAATATCTTTTCTCCAAATATGTTTCCTGAGCAACCAAAAACTTTAACTGTTCTAATAATTACATTTCATCTCAAATATACTTCCACAATTAGTTCACTGGATGGCTTCAATTTATTCCGAAACCTCCATCCCTGTGTTTTCGAAGGCCTTTCCTAGCCTATTGTTCAAAAATATTTATTTCGGTGGACTTCTACAGTTTTTAGTTCAAAGTCCTTATGTCTTCTTTGGGAATCATTTAAAATTGAATTTAGGCCAGCCTTAGTTCCTCTTTTTTGACGAGTCATCCTCCTGTAACATTGCTTCTCTTTCACGATATTCCACTCTCTAACTCTGCATCGTTCCGTTTGAAATCCTTTTCAGTAGCAACATTTCTATTACTTTTTCTCTATTCTTCTACTCATTCCATTTATAATTCCTTATGCTTGTATCTTTGATTTGTCATTTCCTGAATTATCACATTATCACCCTAACACTCCTTACTTACACTCTCCATCCCTCTAACACCACCTGACAAACTACTCTCCTCGCGATCAAACGCAACATATTTATTTTTCCTTTATGCAGTTCTTTAATCCTTACTCTCATGTTTCCAAGCTTTCATTTTCACATTGCTTCCTCACTCTTTCTCTTAAATCTTCTACTCTTCGTTTGAGAACCATCCCACTCCCCACTATCCAAACCTCTCTACTTTCCACAGCACCCCACTCTCCCTCTGGCAATTTTCTCACTCTCTCACTCTCCTGAGCGTAAGAGCATGCCGGAAAGCGGCTATTTTTATGATAGATTTGGGGCCGGTTAGACTCATCAATATTCACTCGAAATTTAATGTGTCAATACCAAACATTGCTGAGACGACGCTCCTCATATTGATGATGAGGCAGAATCCAGAGCACAACTTTCCTCAGAATTCTTTGGCTTTCTTTGCAGCGCGTGCAGCCTACGCGTTTCTTTCACGATTATTCGCTTGTTTTCCGTTCTGGAAAAATAGTGTCACGTTCAAGTAAGATGATGGGACTGTGTTCAGTGCAGTACACAATCATTTTTCTTTTTCTTCTTTTTTAATTAAATTTAAAAAAAGGGCTTGACAATGTGCCTGCATTTCTTTCCCATTGTTTAGGTGAGAAGTTTTAAATTTTCATCCGGAATTGAATGTAAAATCGACGTTCAAGTTCAATCGTCCTTTGATTGCCTCCGATTTACATCTTTGTCCGACAAATTGACGCAATATGGCGACAATGGAAGCAGATATTACAGTTCTCAACATCACAAGTCTTATCGAAAGGCCCACTCGAGCGCTATCGGAGACACCATTCGGAGCCAGCGCTCTGGCATCCATCTCCAAAATGCCTCTCGAGAACCACATGCCGCAACGTATCTTTTGCATAAATCAATATTCCGGAGGCAGCAAATCTCAATGGTTCTCAAAAGACCTCGAATATCTCATGCAGTTCGCCATAAAGACCAGATTGGAACATTGGATACCGAAGACGTCGTAAAAACGTTCTCCAGGGCTCTAAAGTAGCGATATGCGACAGCCCAGTCTACTGGAAACAACTGATAACGTGTCAATACTGATCCCTGTTAACTCTCATTTCCATTGGGCGCTCTCTCAAAACATTCTCTTTCAATCAATAGCATTATTGTGTTTTCCTAGAAATAGGTATTTTTTGAACAAAGTCGAGTTTTCAGGCAGAAATCTGGGTTTGAGTTTAACTTGCAAAATTAATTATTAGTTTTGCGTCAAGTTTCTTTTATTTTGCATGCATATTCCGTCTTTCATGATCATCTCTGCAATCTACTGCAACAAGTTTTTTCCCCGCAAAATTGAGAAATCCAAATCAGTTATATATCATTTCATTGTAAGTGTGACTGAAATGTCTCGCAGAAACCATGTTCCTGAAATTTTTTTTCAACACAAGATTTGTTCATCGCTCATCTAAATTAGTTCTCTGTGCTCACTAAAAATCCAAAAGTGAAAAATTATCAATTGTTTTCTGGTACCTACAGCAGAGTAACTTTTATGAGCAGTAAACAGACTTCTACAAGAAAAACACTTCCGTAGTAATTGAAAATTAAAGTAATCCTGTTTGTGCACCAAGACGGGCTCTAGAACAGAAAACTATTTAAACGTAGTACTCAAATTTCCGAGATGTGAAATGTCAATCTAAAAAATAAACAGCAGCATGTGTTCGCAAATTTTTACTTGAGTCAGCTTATTTCTATATAAGATATGGCGATCAGAAAAACTACAATCAAATGCCAGTATGCTAATAATGTTCAGTTACCTTGCTAATTTTACTTTTGCAATCTATGTTGATAACGTAACTGATTATATATGAGCATATGATGACTTACTGTAGACAATCTGCGTTGTGCATAAACTCCTGAACGCTTGTGTGGCGCACGGCATCTGGCCGACACTTGGTGCGCATGATGGGCCTCACGCATGATGTGCCTCACGCATGATGTGCCTCGTGCATGATATGCCTCGTGCATGATGTGCCTCACACATGATGTGCCTCGTGCATGATGTGCCTCACGCATGATGTGCCTCACGCATGATGTCAGTATGTTTGATTTTTCTCTTTCAACAAGTATAAATACTTCTGGGAGTTATTAAAAACGAAGGAAATATTACGTGTTGCAATGTATTATCCAAGTTTCCGATTTTAAATCCTGTGTAGTTTTTACAACAAGAAACATTTTATTCTGATCCTTATTTCAACAAATTAATTTGATTGTTTCTTCCGTCAAAGTTTCATACGACAATGAGACAATACCTCAACAACAACTCAACCACCTCGGGGAAAGCAGGACTCGAAGCTTGCGGTGCCGCCATAATAGATCGCAAAACGCTACATTAATCTTGCTCTCCAGTGGCGGAATATTTATTAAAAAATCCGTCGGTAACCAAGAAAGTAGCCCGAGAAATTACGGGTCCCCTGCGCCGCTACCCTCCTTCTCTCTCCTCAAAAATGCCGCCTCATTCATCAATCAATCGCTACATCAATTGGATACGAACCCTGATTCTGATTTTCTAGGCCTTTTTGCTTTCTTTTCCTTCTCCACCGCCGAGATGAATATGACAGATGAGACCTGCAGCAGTTCGCGGGCCCCCAAAATTTTTATGCCAAATTCGAGCGTAAAATTCAGAAACGTTCTGGGAAAATTGGAACTAATTTAAAGTCCTTTTCCGAAAGAAGGAAAGCTATCATCGTCAGCAGTTGTGAAATTTATTTTTCCTGTGCAAGATTTTGTATTTTTAAATAAAAGTCATTTTCATTGGCACCAGGGCCTGGAAAAAAACACTATTATTTTCATGTTTGTATATTCCTATATCCGGGATATTTACGAACATTTATACGGAAATGACGATCGCGTATTAAAAGCTTATTTTATCGAGTAACTTATCCAGAATTATTTTACCCAAAGAAATTTTATTAATATAAGAAATGCGTGCACATTATCACGTAAACTATTTATGCTTTGCGTTGGGATTCAGGATACAGTGTGAACTATGCCCAAATTTCTGCAAAATAGTTCATTGAATTTCTGAGCAAGTCATCCACATAATTAAAATAAAATGTCATATGACGCAACAACAATACTATCTCTTCCTGCTTTTGCACCAACAATGATTTCAAAATATACATATTTCCCGTTTTTGAACGAAGCATTTAAAACGCAAAATTCGTGTGATTCAAAACACAATCTCAGTAATGCAGAACACACAGAGTGGCACAACAAAAAGATTTTGTATGTAGCACGAGTTACGATGACTCAGCTATCTCTGCATGATGTATTCTTCAACCAGCAATAAAAACCATCAAGTTTTATCAATTCTTATTTCCGAAACTAAGCGACGCGTGTTTCCATCTGAAAAATTAATTTATTGTTATCAACTTCTCTGATCACCAGTTTCCTGCACCTTCATCAAGTTTTGATGGACATTGAAAAGCAACGGTAGGGAAATTACACACGCTTTTGAACATTCAGCGCAACTTATTTCTCGAGTTATTGAATACACGCTCGGAAAAGTCTGAAAATAAGGTTGGTGGCGATCTCTAATCTCCCCACCGATGAAGCGATGTGAGGCCCACACAAACATCCTCCTCCGCATGAAGGGAGGCCTCGATCTATTTGAAACTAACATGGAGCTCTGTTGTGAATGGTCTCAAAGCATCTATTAGACGTGGGAGAGAGGCTCTGATGGATGGAGATGGAGGGCACGTGGGTGATGCCATCTATGGGCATTATATATTTATAGATAAGCACCGCATACGGATATCTATTGATATTCGCAGTAAAGGGAAATGAAGCTGGAGAAAAAGAGTGAGCGAGAAACAGAGGCCCTTGTTGTGTACTGAAAAATTCGTACCTTCAAGTAGTGAGGGTTTCAAATTCTCTCAAACTTTAAGGCTGCATGGTTCACTGACAATGATCAGTAATCAGAGCTACACAGTGTGATGGGCTAAGAACAATCAAAGAATGTTTCAAAAGTGCATTATCTCTTCCAGCTTTTGCTACTTTGCCTCCATAAATAATTACTGTTCACCCCATTAGTCATGATTTGAACTCATTTTCTGACCCTTGATTGCATAATGCTGTTTGCAAAAGGCTATTAAACTTTTTTCCATTTCTTTCGAAATTTGATCATTTCTGCAATTCTTTAACAGTCCTTCCAAACACAGCTATTAATACATAGCCTTCACTGCATAACTTTCACTAGGAGACTTTCACTACACAATCTTCACTAGAGAATCGTTTGATGCCTTACGTTATTTCTGCTGGCCTTCATTGCCTTCACATGCTCTGCAGATTTTTGCTTGATCATTCAACATATCATTCAGTCATATACGCAGCCTTCCTGCCCTTACTCCCACAGCCTTCACTGGCTCAGACTTCTCTCAGCTCTCACTCACACACACACTCGCCTCATCCCTCGCTAACACAGCTTTTCCCAGCCTTTCACTCACACAACCTTCCCTCAACCTTCACTTACACAGCCTTCTCTAAACCTTCACTTACACAGCCTCCTCTCAACCTTCACTTACACAGCCTTCTTACAACCTTCACTTACACGGCCTTCTCTCAACCTTCACTTACACAGCCTTCTCTCAACCTTCCCTCACACAGCCTTCTCTCAACCTTCACTCATACAGCCTTCTCTCAACATTCACTTACACAGCCTTCTCTCAGCCTTCATGTACACAACCTTCTATGAATCCTCACTTGCACAGCCGTCTAAGGGCCCTCACTTACCCAGCCTTCTGAGGGCCCTCACTTGCACAGCCTTCTAAGGGCCCTCACTTGCACGGCCTGCTAAGGGCCCTCACTTGCACAGCCTTATATGGGCCCTCACTTACACAGACTGCCCCGACTTTGTGAAGGCGTTTTTGCAGCACAAAGTCCGGGCGCGCGCCTCGTGCCCCGTGCACAAGTTATGGAAACTGGACCCATATCAATCATGTCGAGTCGCCTTCCATTGGCTCCTGCTCCGCTAATTCATCCGCTGCCCAGTCCGGACCTGCTCAAAATTCAGCCGTTTTTGCCAGCATACTTTCCCTGACTCGAGCTCTTCGCTAGTCCTGAGAGGGACTCTGTTTTCCAGTGCCGTTTTGTATGAGTTTGTGCTTTTAATCTCCTAATGGCCTGCCTCTTGCAGGGAGAAAATTAGAGACAGCGTGGCGTTGTTGTAGTAAGAATGTAATTTTAATGTATGTATAAAAATTACCGTATGTCGAAGACGAATAAAATATGAAATGTTCGAATGTTTTCCAGGAGCCATGATAAAACGAAAGCATTCAAAAGCGCTAGAGTAAAACATTACATAAAAATTTTGCAATTTTCACATGGTTCTCGAATTCCTTTAAAAAACATTTCACGTTCTGAAATGTAGTATACTTATCCGACTGATTTTATGAAATTTCCAAGGTACCTCTTTACCGCATATTTTGAAAATCCCCAAAAAATAAAATCTAGCAAACAAAGCCGCGTGATGAATTGCGTAGAATCTCCCAATGTACGTTTACTGAGATTTTCACTCGCCTGTAATTTGAAGAGAGAACGAGTGAATCTTGGGTGTTGCAGACGACGCGTCGTGATGGAGGCAGCCTTATTGTGCTCTGTAGGGTACTTACTCTGTGCTTAATTAAAACTATTCACAATAATTTTCAGACTATTATAGATCATGAATGAAAACCCTGACCCATAACAATGATAGTAGAAGTTTATTCAGTGATATATTGTATGAGAACTGTAATTATCAATGTAAGGAAGAGAAAAATTGATTTTGTTTAGCAGCGTGTCTCCATCACGAGGCTTTACTTTGTTTCTTTCACGCTTATTGAATTCCGTGAACAACATTGTGTGTTTTCCTTTCTGTTCCGTTTGGTCCGTGTCATCAATGTCTAAAAGACTTGAAAGATCGAATTAATGTGTTACAAAATAAGCTAATAAGTTTGATTGTTTAATTTCGACTCCAACAGAATTATTACTTTGAGCCATCAACAATTTGTTCACTCAAATGCAAAGAGTCGAAAAAAACTTCTGAAATCCACGTACAGAAGGTTGAAAATTTAAATTAAATTCCCATTTACTGCATGCATCATCAGCTACAAGTGCCCAGTTTATGCCAATTTTCTGCCCATTCAGTTTAGATATGCCAAAATTCTTAAGTGAGGGAATTCGTGCCTAGAAAAAGTCTCTCAACTTCCATGATGTCCATAAAAGAGCCAGTCTCTATGCTTCTCAGCTGCTCGCCAGCCTCACGTGCACGTCATTGACGGCCAGCCTGCACACCCACGCCTGGACGATCGGTCTCTTTATTGTGAATCTCGGGGTGTCCTTTTTAATGATCTATCTCGCAAAATACATTGATATTCAGCCATCCGAATCCGATGACGCATTTGACTTTTGTTAGATCAACAAAAGCACCCGTGCTTAGGCACAAAAAACAAGTTTCGAGCACCCACACAGTGGTTTGACTAAACTCGTCTGGGTACCAACTTTGAGTTAACTTAGTAGGATCAACTGCCACACAAGCTTCTAAAAAGCGGGCAGAATCAGCCCACGAGCAGTCTGAACACCAGCTCAAAACACCAGTGCTTGCGGCGCTAAAAAAAGTCTCATGGCCTCCCCCGCTAGCGTTGATCAATGGGACCCATACACAAAAGAGCTCGAATGGCATCAGGATAAGTTCTGACCCTGATTGCGGTAATCCATTATTTATTTCTGACGTCAATAAAAACGGCCTGGATGCAGTTTTAAGAGCGCACCGCATCATGAATAATGATTTCCAAATAGCCGAAAAGTCGAGGTTTTGCTTAAAGCGCGACGAAGTGCTTGATGACAATTTGTATACATTGAAATCGCTTATTTGTACTCGGTAACATCCCTGAAAAGCCGATAAACAAAATATTCAGTTTCAAATCATATACGGCAGCAATCATTGATGATGATCGATGTGAGATACTTGCATGAATATGGTGTTGAGTATTTTATAAAAAAATATTAGATTTTGTTCATGAGTCAGAAATTGCTGTCATTTGCATAATTTTTAGCAACGAATGCTAGTAAATAATATAGCTTCTCTGTATAATTTTGGGGGCGTTCCTTGCACAGTTCAACAAACTTTTACCTCGGCCAGCATCTAATCAAATAAAACTACGCCGTCTGTCTGTCCAAAAGTAGTTAACAGACGGTAAGAGCTTGGGCGTCTTTTCGAAGACGTAATTTGCGAAGAAGCGTCGAGCGAGTCATCTTATCGACCATCCTTCCATCCATCAAGAGTCGGCGTCGGCTTGGAGCTATCTGCCATTAGCATAAAATTTGAATAGGTTCTTTAATGATAAGTATTGGTTGGCAATCCATCTCTCGGAGCGAGGTGCTTTAGACAGATGGCTTTTCGGGGACCAATGCATCTGAGCTGCGCTTCGTAATAAGGGAGTTCCATGGCGAGCTTCCCTCGACTTGATGCACGATCCTGCTGACTTATATGCTCCCAGTTCGCTTTGGATACTCTTGAAGGTCCTTCAACCTTGCTTCAAAATTTATTTTAAATGATAACATGCTTGAAAAGGTCGACGACCTTAAGTCAGTGTCTGCTAAGGGCGTTGAACTCAATTTTAAACACTACCACAATACTAAAAAGCACTTTCTTGTGTTGACGTTTCATTTGTCTGCGTTCTCTACAGCGCAGTAATTTCGGCAGTGCAGCGTGAAAATTGATGCGACATTACGATACAAAAATATTACTGTTCCTCACAATTAAGAAAATCCCTCACCGAACACGAAGAGGAACGGTATTCCTGTCTAGTCACGCTTTCTTTAAGAGGATCCTATTTCACGCAGTTTGCTCTCCCACCGCAGACTCGAGTGAAGTCGGACGCGGGTGTGAATCCAGTGCCTTGTATCTGAGACGTGCACTGGTTGCGCTGCTCTACTTCAAAGAACTCTCCCTGTACTCCAAACTGAGACGCTAACGAATAAGTGGCCGGCCTAGCGGGGCTGGTGTAGAACTTGCGGGGCTGACGAGCCAGTGCCCCCCCGCTGGTCCGAACTGCTGACGTCGTGGTCCTTCTGCCAGACGCTTGATTAAAAGAAGCTTTCGAATTACAGTTCAAAGTCGAGGTGTATCTGTGAATCTGCCAGATGCAGATATAATATTTTTGAATTGAAAGTTGAATTTTGCTGTTATGGTCATTATTTCTTTTTGCTTTATATCTGAGTTTCTTCAAACTGAGAAGCGATAAAGTGCTGAAATCAACGTTCAGTATTTGAACGAATGGCTTGATTTCTTACAAAATAATGCTCAAACTTCCGACAACATGCATCAGCAGCCTGTAGATTTGTCCTGCATTAGAAAAAACAAAATGAAGCAGCGATACATAGACAATTTATTGAACGCAGAATTTTTTCACAGCTTGAAACGAGCACTATTTTAAACGATAATATAGCCTAGATTCTCTGAATGTTACTTCTCGTGTAAAATGTTATGCTTATTTAATCAATAATAATAATTCACAAGAAAGATAGCTGAATAAATTTGTGTTTAAATTTTACTTGTTGGAAACCTGTTATCAAACTCAACGAGCAACGAGGTTACTGTGTCCAAGTTTAGCATCAGCCTAAAACTAAATCTCGGCAAGTGACAGAGCGCAATCATGTATATAAACTGATGGCGTGATGCATAAATCAAGCGATATTCATTAACATGAAGATGAAATCATTAATACGCTCTAAATTTCCATCAGCTTCTCAAGTGCAAGGCTTCAAAATTGTGACGTAAATGCTTGGCTTGGACTCGCATAATTTGAGCTTAGGTGCTTTTTTTGGAGTCCGAGATTAGCCATCAGCCTCGATATCAAGATCACTCCCTGCCTGTTGTTGATATGCAGCTGCTCAGAGCTGTTCGGTGTTAATAAATAAGGCTCACAGGCACATGCATAGTGACGCACTGCAGATGTATCAAGAGAGCGATTATGTTCTGAGAAAAGGCTGACGTACCCGTGAGCATTTACTGCAAATAAAGCATGACAATACTACAGCGCTCCCACAATTTGGAGGTTACCTCATCACTACAGAGTTCGTTCAGGTTGGGGACATCCTAAAATCTCTCCGTGGCTCTGCTGAGGAAACATTCACGAACAACAACGATCATTATGCGTGCGTCACCATATTTTTATAACTAATTTTATGGTATTTGAACCTTCGCGCAGAAACCCCAAATTCGGCACTTGAAGCCTGCAGCTTCCAAGAGGTAAAAGGATCTTCAGAATTACATCTTTCGCTGGTTTTTCTGCCGTAGTCACAAAGAGCGGTGAATCACACTCAGAATCTAAAGCCTCCGTGTGGGTTTGCGTATGAGACAATTTTCCGACTGGCTGGCCCTGGAATGAACTGAGAGTGGAGCGCAAAATGATTGCCGAGGTGCGTTATTTTCCAGAGAGCAAATAATATTTTGCCGCTTCCAGAGAGATCGACACAGTTAAGAGAGCACGAAATTTATCGCTTTAGGAATTTTACGGTCTGACTCCATTTCGGAAAAGAATTGTGAGCGTTACATGCTTTGCTTTTGATCATGATTAAACATTTGTTTTGATGAAGCCAGAGAAGTAAAATGCAGCAGCTAAATTATTCGTTTTTACATTTTTCACGGAGGTTTCTAGGGCTTGATTTGAGTTAAATTCACTTCTAACAGGGAAGTGTAATTTATTTGTTAAGAAAATGGGTACACATAATTTTATTTGCATCCTATAATAAGTTCCACACTCAGTTATTCACAATAAAAATGAAACAACCTTATCACTCTAACCCTAAAGGTAATTTTCTTAAAATAAACTTCTAGGATTTGAAGTTAGATTTTTCAAATACTGTATGAGACAAAACTCATTTTGCAGTCAATTGCTCTTTCATCAAAATACGCACAAGGGACCAAAATTGAGCGAAAATAATAATACACGTCAGGGGTTCCCCGAATATTTAAATATATCAAAATATAGTAGGAACTTCCCAAAAAACATCTTCATATAAGTAAGCATTTGGTACTTGAAATGTAAGACAAAACCAGACGACTTGATAACAAGGGAATTGAGCCTTTTCTTTTGGAATATACCTTTTCTTTTTTGCAGCAGTGCGGCCCTGATGTCAGAGAGACGGGCTGTTTGCAGCAGTGCAGTCCTGATGTCAGAGAGACGGGCTGTTTGCAGCAGTGCGGTCCTGATGTCAGAGAGACGGGCTGTTCGCAGCAGTGCAGTCCTGATGTCAGAGAGACGGGCTGTTTGCAGCAGTGCGGTCCTGATGTCAGAGTGACGGGCTGTTCGCAGCAGTGCAGTCCTGATGTCAGAGAGACGGGCTGTTTGCAGCAGTGCAGTCCTGTTGGCACCAAATAAGCACTCTCTTATGGCCAAATAACGTCTGTACTTGATAACTCTTCTGTTTTAACTCGGTAACGACCTTGTTATTACTTGTTAATGACTCTATTATCACTCAATGACGACTGAGTATGATCTAAATTACGTTCCTGTGATCGCTAGACTACATCTCCGTTTTCACTAAGATACTGGTAAAGTCATTTCTAGACAACACTCCTGGCATCATTATTAACGGGCTCGTTATTACTGGATGATGGTCTTGTTATTACTGCGTAACTGTCTAGTTATCACTCAACAACAGTCATGTTTTCACCAGGTTATAGTTTTGTTATCATTACATAATGATCTTGTTATCAATAGAGACAGCTCCTGTAACACTAAGCCAATGACTTTGTCCTATTATCGGATAACAATTCTATTCGTACTGGATAACTGTCCAGGTATCATCAGATAAGAACCATGTTAACATTCGATAACGATCCTGTTCTCAACCTGTAACGGTATCATCTCCGGATATCATCATCACTAGGATAATATCTTCCTGATTCTAAATCTACACTCATAATAGAAATCTGACGCACAGGTTTATTCCAAAGTTCTCAGACGTCGGACAACGTACGGTACCTGTACAATACGTAGTCTTTGTGTTCAAAGCTTAGGAGAAAGATATGTGCGATGTTGTGGCTATACTGAAAAAATGCCAGATAGAATTAGAAACAAGAAATTACTTTGCAATTTCCACGTTAATTCAACATCAAAATAGTCAACGTCAGTGCCCAGTAAAATTCAGAAAACGATCTTATTTCTTCCATTTTTCATTCTATGTACAACGTCAAGGCTGAACGTATCTCTCATAACTTTTTCTGTGATTTGCAGCTTGGATTGATTCGTACCAAAGAATCATTTCCTTCTAGTAGCAGCTATTCAAATTACAGCTGGGAGCAACTGCCCCATAATAACCACAATCTGTCATAGAGTAGAAAACATGGTATTCTGGTACCGTGGAAATGAACATCCCTGCTCTAATAATTCCATCATTTTTGCGATAATGCAAACGGCATAACCGAGATAAATTTTTGCGTAGTCAGAACTGAAGGAAAGTAGACTAGCGTTTGTCCTCACATCCCGACCCCTGGACACACCCCAGCCCTCCCCAGCCCAGGTCAGGAGCATAGCACTGTGAAATTGCTCGCTGTTTGCTCTGACAAATTGGGGCCAAATGATGAATGAGTGTATTTTTATAGGCCTCGTAGCATGCGCTACGAGAAATTCTTGTCTTTTTTGCCGTTAGGTTAAAGTTCCTTCTCTGAGTTTCGGCGTGTGTCTCGCTGAAAGTCTGTGGAGACTGAACAATAGATGAATGGTTTCGTTGATGAACATAAAAAAACGATATAAAATCGGGGCAGACTTTTCAAGTCATTGAAAAGTTCGTTGATAAAAATTTTTCAAACGACAAGCGAATTGGTTTTGGCTCTAGAATTAAAATCCTCTTCATTTTTCGGCAGTAATTCCCTCAATTGGTTAAATACAATGAAATAATGAATCACATTTAATCTCATTACGAGTAATTACTTATGGTGCCCAGAGAGATGTGGATTTGCGGTGCTCATTCTTTTCCGATGGCATTTTTAGAAAAGGAAATGATTGTGATCAAAACGAAGTTTTCAAGTTCTACATAAGCTAGTAATGACTTCAGTTATAAATTTTTAATCGTAAGAGCAGAGCTGGTATTATATTCTTTACTAAAATTCATTCTTCCCGTCGTCGTATTCTTCTCGTCTATTTCAGAAATTAGAGTTAAAAGTTTAAATAAAGAGTAAAACACTAGCTATGTCAACAATATAAAGCGTCTCAGCGCAGAATGTAATTACGTTATTTCCAGTTAAAAAGAACTCTCAAAAGTTATCAAAATTTTGCAACGTCTACCGTAGGGAATAAATATCATTACTGAAGAGAAGAACTGGCAATGCCTCAGTCAGGATCAATCATCCAAATTTAAATACTAAATGAAATATGATAGCAAAATCCGTAGAGTTAATTTGTTGAAGTTTTGCCACTTCCATGTGGAGTTATTATATTTTTTCACATAGAATGTCATGAGCGTCTAATCTGTAACACCTGTTCTGAACCTTTAAAAAAATAGTGTAGATAATTGGGTGAAAAACTGGGTATGATTGCTCCTATCCAATAACATTTATACCAAAATATAGGGACTACCTGCCCGATTAACGTGTTAAAATTGCTCTTAACCCATCGTAAGCATAAACCAAAGCAGTTTCAATAAGATGAAATTAAAACATCATAATAAAAATTTTCGAAAAATCATAGAGGTGCAAATGAAGTAGCGAAGTGTTATGAAAACATAACGGGGTGAAAACAAAAAAATTTGGTCCCACGGTAGTGTATATAACTTTTATTACAGAATTTGAACGTTAGCACCTAGCATGCACTTATTCCAGAAATATCTGTACTATTTAAGCTAGCAAAAAAGGTAATACGCTTGGTGCTTAAGCTCTACGATTTTTTCTTCGAAAAAGAGGATTCGAAATTTTAAATGCAATATGATTTCATCGACAGCAAATCAGAACTGCACAAAATTGGGTGATAGGACAACTGTAGAGAACAGCAAAACAGAAGAAAATGAACAAAATTGAGCGATAGAACATTTTCCGCGGCATTTGATGAGTTGCAGTGTCAGACCGCAGAGCAGCCACTTGTGTGGACGTCTCATTCGTCAGATTTGTGACTCACGAAAATTTAGGATTCGTTGTGAGAAAAATAGGTTTGAAGTCGAGCAAAAATAAAATAACGAGCAAAAAATATTCTATCAGCTTCTGATGCTTCTGTATCCAAATTTAATGTTCAAGTGGCTGGTCCTGCGAAAAAATTCGAGGTTAAGCGTTTCAACCCAAAACGGAGAGCTACCAAAATCTTGCACATGCTAATTAAACCTATTCTGACCTATCTTCACAGCACTGAACTTAACCGAACCTACCGTAACCTAACCTATTCTATAGTCTTATCTATTCTAACCATTGCAACGTAAAGCGGACAATTCATCGACAAATTCTTGCTTATGAAATTAAAGACAGTATTTTTCAGTTAAATAACTGAAGAATGCGCAAAACGCTAGAGAAATGTGTAAAGTACCGACGCGGAACGAACAAAGTGTTACGTTTAGGAAATTTTTTAATGTAATCATTGTCAAAATTCCTGCACTCTCGAGTAATATAAACAGTATACGATTAATTAAGCTTGACAAATGAAGCTAATAGGGGTATAAAAAGGAGTTTGCAGTCTATCCCTGTTGAAACTTGCTGCAGTGATCGAATCAGGTGGCCGTTGATTGATGCTGCATTCACGTGGTTGGCAGCGCCGGCGCTTCGCAGTAGCTCCGCAAAAAATTCCATTTGACCACAATAGCTGACTTTACCTGTCTTCCGTCTCCGAACATAACTGCGATGAACTGTGCGGGCCTTACTGCTCCGCCTTACGCAAATGCCGGCAGCGATTTTCGACTGGGCTAACACTGAGGTCTACAACAAGTAGCTCATAATCTCTGCGGAGTCAACATATGAGGGCCTCTACTGCAAAGCTCATGCCTTGTGGTTGACGCATCATGCATTGCTAATGTATTGTGTATTTGTTAGACAATTTGTAACCAATAATTTCGCATCGATAAAGAATTAAAAATGAATCAACGAATGAGAAAAATTTATAATGGATATTTAGACAATATGACGAATGAGAATGTTCTTAAGTATATTGAAATACTCATGCAATTCGTAGAAAATGAAACAGAATTGGAAGTGAACAAGAATTGATTTTAAAAAATCAAACTAAATAATTAGGAAACACTGGTTTCTGGTTTACAAAAAAAGCCGCACTAAAGTTACCACGTACATCTTTTAATAAATTTTATTAGCGAAATACGCTATTATACACTTTTTTATGCTCTCGTCGTTTTCCATGAGGTATATTTTCGGATTTCTGCATCTACCATATTTTTTCAAGTTTCATAGCGTCGTTGAAAAGTCAGGAAACTCGGAGCATTTGTTAATTTCACATTTTAATCATTCAAGTAACATTCATTCTTTACAGTGCGAGCCAATATTTATTTAAACCAAGTTTCTTGCATTGCTGGTTGCGCACTAAATACGACGGCTGCGTCATTGATGTCAACTGCTTTTCAAATCAGAGAAGCATTTCTCTCCTGTTGATTTTATTTAAATTACTTTAGTTTTATGATGCTTAAAAGCATTTCAGAGCTGGCAAAAAAATTTATATCTGATGCCAAAGTAGAACGCAGACGTTGCTTTCACAAGGAAAGATAGAAGTCCTTGGATAAGAATAAGCTAAAAATACTTTTAAGATATTCAATAAATTGTGTGGAATTTCATTCCGCGAGTTCTTCATCCAACAGCTAAACTAAACGATTTTATCACGAGAATTTCATAAGAATTTCATTTATGCAACAGGACAGGAATCTAATTCAAGTTACATAGACGAAATTCAAATTCCAAAAATTCAAGTTACGTCGACGAAAACAAGTTACAGAATGCCTAATTTAGTGCCTCTCGTGATTACAGTGAACAAAGTCCTAAATTTCGAAGCAGGCAGACTTGTTTCGTCACAGCAGCCAATTTAAATTTGTTGTAATTAAGTCACTCAATACAACTTGTTCCAGACTCTTGTGCCTTTCCATCATCAAACTAATATAAAAATTAATAGAGTCGTATATGACGTGTTCTTTGGAAGTATCTTATATGTTTAAAGGTTTTCGACGTAATATTGCATGTAGGACAGAGCTAACATTTAGCTACATGCTTCTTACATTGCAGCACAAAAGCATTCGTTTGATACGAAGTAATTCCTAAATGAATTAATCAATGCCATGAAAAACACTAATTTTGTCCGTTCTTGCCTGAAATTTATCGCTCTTTACTATAGTTCCAAATTGAACTTGGATTATTTTAGGACTAAACAAAACGGTCGACAGAGAAGTTCTAATCATTAATTATGCTCTGAACTCTTGTTTATTCGGACTCCCTGAGGAGAGCCCGCCTCTTCTGCTCGATGTGCAGAAGTTAGTTCAATTAAAGGATATAAATATGGGCGAGGGACGGAGAATTCCCTCAACTCGCGCCCTTTGATCCACCGACAATGCGTCGTAAGAAACACATCGCGTCAAAAATGGCGCCGAAGGTAAACTGCAATTTGAGGAGAGTAATGAGAACTCGATGGGCGTCTTGCGCGCCTTCGAATTGGATGAGAGTTCCCTGGCTTTGTTCATTCGGTTTAATGATGTTCGAGTTGAAAATAACGCTGAAAATTTGACACGAATGAACAATAGATTTACGGTTGCATGATTAAAGTCGTTTTTAATGCCTATATGTTGCAGTTACGGCAGGATCAGGTTGGTTCAGCATTGCTGCTGCTCGCCAATTCACGTAAGACTAGCCTTATTTGAGCTCTATTGAAGTTTTTCAGGTGAAACATCAACTATTATGCAAAGTTTTCTTATAACAACACGTACCATTCATGCATGACGGCGTGGTTACAAATATTTCGTGTTCAAAATAAGCTATGAAAATATCGAACCCGCCTTTTAATTTTTCATTCGTCGATTAACAGCTTTGTTAAAAGGAAGGCAAGTCTAACCTGAACAGGAAAACACTAACTACGTTTTAATATTGCAAGGTTTGATGAAAGCATGTTGGGCAAATGAGAATGGAAATGTGAGAGGAACATGTTTATCATAGATGGACAAAATAACTATGTTTCAGAAAAATTCTCGCGTGTGTGTAAAGCGTCAAAAATGATCATCTCACATTCTAAAGTGAAAGAAAAATGTGCGTAGCCTCGTTAAATGGTATACACAATAATTTGGATCTGGTCTAGAGCGTACGACTAACTTGAAGACTTTAGCATCAAAAGGTAAGAGCAGGGATGCAGCATGGGAAAGGTAATACAAAGCAGACAATTTGGCTCTGCAAGAAAATGTTACATAGATAAGTAATCACAAAAAGCGGAGATTAATCACGACCATACGAAAATGAAGGTAAATAGAACAATGAGTCGCACTCAGTTTCACAATTATTCCAACATTGAGGAGGGCACATGTTGATACAAAGCACAATAAGTTCTACGCTGCAGCACAGAATAATGTCAAAACTGGCTCCAGCATCCTCTTAATGCCTATGACATTATGAAAACTTTCGCAAAACTTTATTTAAAAACTTTGGATTTAAAATTAAATTCAAGTTCTGATAAAATTTATCATCTTTACTAAGAAAACGTTTCGGAGTCCCGCTCCATCATCAGTTCAAACGAAAAAAAAAGAATTACGTCTGAAATAAAAGATCTAAGTGCAGTGAATTATAGGTACGAAAAATAAATCATGAAAGTAAAAATCCAAAGTATGACACGGACAAAAACAAAGAATAAAATACAGAAGTACAAAAAGAATCCATGTGACACATAAGTATGGAATGAGATTAGGCTGGTACTGACGAGGAATCTACCTATTCACTAGCTGTCTCGTGAATTGATATTACTGTGCGCGAAATATTTCCATAATTTTACTTTACATGTCACTCAGATTAATAATTTCAAAATTGCTTCTTTTTTCGGTACATAGATACGCTTCCCAGTGATATACAAGCCTCTTTTTCGTTCTCTTATAGTTGTGTGCAGTGCACATATTTGTACGTCGGTATGACGTCACGAAACTCCCATGTCCGAGTGGCAGAGAATAGAGGTAGAAGCTACCACACTGGTAACCAACTAGCACACCCATCGCATTTTGCAGTGCGAAATCATGCCGAAAAATGCAATGTTCCTATTTCTCCTGCCGATTTCAAAATTTTAGACTCAGCTTCAACCCCGTATGACCTCAGAATTTTAGAGTCCTTGCATATCTTCAAGCGAGACCCTGATTTGAACAATATGGACAGTTCGTACCCTTTGTAAGTAGTGAATAGGTGGATCTCTCGTCAGAACTAGCCTAATTTCATTGCATACTTATGTGTCACATGGATTCTTCTTGTGCTCCTGTTTTCATTCTTTGTTTTTGTCCATGTCATATTTTGAATTTTTACTTTCATGATATATTTTTCGTACCTACAATTCATTGTCCTTTGATCTTTTATATCATACGTAATTCTTTTTTTTTCGTTTGAACTGATGATAGAGCGGGACTACGAAACGTTTTCTTAGTAAAGATGATAAATATTATCGGAATGTTCTTCGTTTTTAAGTTTCTGATAAGGTTGCGATTAAAGCAAACTACGGACGTGTTCAGATATGTTAAATTCAAGTTGCATCGACAAAATCCAAACCAGTGTCACTATGCTTACCTCACTGCCAAATACGTATCACACCAACATTGACCTATGATCAAATTATTGAAACTCAATGAGATCACTTGGTGTGCGCGTCAGCAGCGCTCCGCACGTAACATTGTGGGTGCTGTGCAGTCACACGGCTTGCGTGCTTGTGTAGTGCAGATTTGCCTCCCTTCACACCTTCCTGCCTGCTTTACGATCAATAATTACAGGAATATGAGCGGTATTATTGTCCTGGAGGTAACTTGCCTTTGATTAAGTGTCATTTTTACCTAAACTTTCAGGGTTTCAAGTTATAGTAGAAGCCACTCGCACAGGCAAGCACAGGACTGTCTCTAACTGGTTGAAATTCCCTACAAAAGTAGGATTTCAACTTCAGGTTAGAGTTGCTATATTGAATTAATGTGATATGACCACAAATACTACAACCAGTGAGACCTTTTTCTGCCCGGTTTTCAGAAATTCTTTCCCCACTAGGACAATCACAGTTCTCACAGACTTCAATGTTCCTCAAAGTGCACCTTGTTTGAAGTTATGAAAAACTGATCATTTTTCAGAACTGCACATCTCTCACTAATGCTCTACATTAACGTTTCAAACGAAAGTTTCAGAGTTTATTTCAGTAAAATTGGAAGTCAATCTATCGCCGGTCCCCCTCTTCGCTACCGACCCAAAATGTCTTTGATCTTCTCCGTCGGAACTCGTACGATCGTTCTAACCCTTCATTGCCTCTCTCTGCTCATTTAGAAAATTTTCCTCCTCCGCTTTCTTTTTTTCTGCCGGCAGCGGCACCGTTTATTAAGGATTTTTGATCCAATTTGTATTTTGATTTTGCCTCCTTTCATCTTAATGCCTCGGCTGCTGGAGGACAATACACTCATCAATAAGAGCTGCGTAGGTCGTGAGTACGCCGTATTTCTTCAGTTCGAACTCAAGACTAACCTGAATCATTGTTGTAATAGGTGGCGTGTCAATATTTCTATTCAATAGCAATATTTCGTGAACTCAAGCCCTTTGCAAAAATTCGTCTTGACAGCTGTCAATGATCATGGAAAACAATGACATACACTGTTACCAATGACATATAGTATACAGTGGAACGTTGAGGTTGTAGCAGGACACGTAGTTTTTCGCACTACAAAAATGATTAAAATGCAGAATATTGACCAAGCTACACAACACAGGTCCTCAAGCAACATGCCCAACTGATCCAGTCCGTTCGCAATGATTCAGCAGCCCAGTGACCAGTCATAACACTAGGTGCTCGGAAATTGTAATTATGAACAAGTGTCGAGTCATAAACGACTTAGACATGTTTCGACTCGTGAACTTTTGAAACAAGAGTCAGCTAAAAAAAGTTGAGAAGGAACCAGCTGAGGATAACTTGCACAGGAACCAGCTGATGACAACATGAACAGCAACCAGCTGATGACAACATGAACAGCAACCAGCTGATGACGACTTGCACAGGAACAGCTGGTGACAACATGAACAGCAACCAGCTGGTGACAACATGAACAGGAACCAGCTGATGACAACATGAACAGCAACCAGCTGATGACAACATGAACAGCAACCAGCTGATGACAACATGCAGCTGATGACAACATGCACAGGAACCAGCTGATGACAACATGAACAAGAACTATCGGCAGCTGGTTATTTATAAACCAGACAAATGTTACTATTTAAACGATACAATTTTAGTGGCTGCAAATTTAATGGGTTCAGCATCATTCATAATCTAACACCCCTTAATCTATCACTTTACTAAGGTTAAGATATCTTTCGCTATAGTTATCTTTCGCTAAATGTACAACAGAAAGGTTTGAAACAATTCATTTCGGTCTGTAGTAATCGGGTACTATTTGAGCATAAATGGCTTAATCCTACACAGGAAAAGTAATTCGTAGGTTTGAACAGTAGAACTGAAATAAGTTAAAATTTTACCAGGTCAAGTTTTGAAAGTCTCAAGAGTTAACTAATGCCGTCTTTGACTGTCAATGCATAATGTGAAGTGATTGCATTCATTCATGTGCAAGTTAAAAGTTATTTTTCATTAACTCTGCTGCCAATGCTGTTCACGTTGAGGACTATGAATGAAACACAAAAAGATTGGGAAAGGGACTCACTCTGTCTTCAAAAGCTGCCCGGCGATGTCTTGAGTTTTCAGCGATCATTTACTACCACGACATTGCCACTTAAATATTTTTCGCAACAAAGGACTTAAGAGAATTACTCTACAGTCCGTAAAAAATACAGGAATGCGATTTCCAAACATAATAATTGTAAAAATATGTTGTGTTTCTTCGTTTGTTTTATTTTTTAAAGCGCTTACAGAAAACTACAGACTTGTTTTCCTTGTCGTAAGTTTCCAATTTAGTCAAAGATTTATTTTAAACCGACTCGAAAATTGAAGTATTCAGTAGACTCAGAATCTCAAAACGCGTAATAATTTACCTTTACACAATTTTAACACGACTTAATTACACACAAAACAATGAAATCTATATAAGGAGTTAGTTTTGTATTTGTAGATCAATAACAGTAATGAAAATCTCCACCGCGGTCGCACGCCATAACCCAAACTGATGAAAGCATTGGGGTCCCTCAATAATTAGCCGAAGGAGATCACGTAAATCACAGGGTCTCTGCCTCGAGCAGATAACATTTCCTTTGGCGAGTATTCGAAGAAAAAATCCGAGATTAATAGATGCGCAAGGAAGCTCAAGAAAAGTGGCCAAGATTTCAACAAAGGCTTTTTCGGTTGGGGTCTCAATTGGAAACCTTGATCAGGGAAGAGGGAAGACATCGAGTTGGGAGGCTTGGGCGGCGCGTGTGAGGGAGCAGTTGAGTGCGCGCTGCAGAATTGTACGCATCGAAGATTTAAGCAACAAACGTCAGTGTTCCGAGAGGTGTACAGCTTAATAAGAAAAACCTACGCGTTGCATAGGAAGTGCAAGGTAAGTGCAAGAGATGACAAGGAAATGAAGTTGGAATGTCAGCGAATTATGAATTGAAGACATATGTTGGGGTATCATGGAGAACGTGTAAAAGAATTACTGAAAACTTTTCGAAATATGCAAGATTATGAATATTTCAAAGTACTTTCAGGAATTACCGAAAACATAAATAAGTTTTCGTTTATAGATCTAAGAGAAATTCATCTATACATCGAGATATTGTCGGATAGGGTTCGATGCCCCATCGAAAGCTCGAGAGATGGAAAATAAAAAAGCTGATGTTACACGTCTGCTCACTGAAATTGGCATAAATGCGCTCACACTCCTGACATATGGGATTTTCTTTGCTCATGAAATGGGACAGAGGCTAAGTTTTCCATCGTTTTCGTTGTTGAAAATACTCAATAATTGAGCAAAATAAACCACATTCATTATATTCCAGTGTTCTTTGCTGTGTAATAAGTTTAAAGGAGTTATTCTAAATCAAAGAAAAAAGGTAGTTGTTACTGTAAATGTATTCAATATTGATGGGACATCAAGCTGTTTATGTGAAATCTCACAAATTTTTTCAACATGTATCTGCAAATTTCATTTTTCTTGAATTTTTCTCCTTCCTTTAACTCCCTATCATTTATAAAGGACTCGATTTTATGAGACGTCTAAACGAACTGAAGAACTTATTGTTAAGAAAGTAATAAATGATGACGATGATGCTGCAGAAACTTCTCCGACCCGAACTTCTTTGCGAGTTCGAGCCGAGATGAAGTAACGAGAAATGGAAACCCTGACCCCAAAAATGCTTTAAAAAGTGAGGGAGAAATTTACAAGACGTCTCCGTCGCTCTCCAAATCAACTCGAAGAAATCATTTCCAGGCCTTCAAAATTCATGGTTCTAAGTTCACTGAATTATTTTGTCTCGTTTGTCAGATATTGCGTATTGCATACGTTTAATGAATTATTTCTCAGAAATAAAGTAGAAAGTAAAGCCTCTGCACTAGCGTACTGCAATAAACAGTCTAAAAATTGTCTTCACAAGAAATAATCCCAAAATTTACATGAATTTTATTACTCGTACGCTGTCGGTCTTCTCGGTGTGTTAATATCAATGTTTTGACTCTAGTCGCTCCCAAAAATTAGTTGTCCATGCTTGGATACGCTACTCTTAGTGCGCTTATGTTTTGCTAGCTAGTAAAAATTTTCAAGCAAAATGGTAGAATATTTTGACCCACGATTTGCATCTACTGAATCATCGCTTAATTTCTTTCGTGTGTTTTTACTTGTTTTGTAGATTTAATGTTTTACATTAGCGTTAAAAACTGAACCCTCGAGTCAAATATCTCTTCCCAACAGGCGCTGGGCACAAGTTCAATCAATTATCTCATTTGAGAATAAATGAGTTAAATTTCTAGTGACTTTAAAAACAAGTAAATGTTCGACTCAATTTCATAGTTTCTTTAACAAATTTTTATTGAATTTCAGTTGTAACTTGAAATATTTACACATCGAACATAACATACCAGACCTTGAAACGCCCCGTTTTTAATGTAGAGTAACTTGGTAATTTCTCCGCTAAAAAGTTGATGTTTTTTCTCTGACAAATAACTTCGTTGGCAAATAGCACCAAGGTTTCAATGTGAAAGATTAAAAACTCAACGTTGTTAACAGAAACCCATCATCAGTGCAGGAACAACATTCACTCCACGACATGAAAACTTAAAGTACGTTTCACACTAACAATGAACCTACAATTTGCTCTTGAACAACACAAAGGCAAAACGTAACACGGTTCTCGCACTGTCCATCACGAGCAGCTACTGCACCCATTCAAGGTCCGAAGTTTTGGCATTGTGCTCATGTGCAGTAGCAGTTAGCGCCGAGTTGTCTCTGGACATCATTCATCACACGTCACAGCGTTCATAATGCTGATTAAAGAGCACTCGTATGGAGAGCCTTAATATGATTGCTGCCAGTCATGGAAACTTGCAACGGGTGTGGTGCTTCCCGCTGGCTTCTCTGACTCGAGGGTATGTTGGTGTGTTGGTGTGTTCGTGTATTGAGGGTATGTTGGTGTGTTGGTGTGCTGATGTGTTGGC
>JACJUY010007638.1:6169-18280 GCA_014220935.1 Platorchestia sp. MABIK
GGACACCAGTGCTGGGACACCAGTTCTGGGACACCAGTTCTGGGACACCAGTGCTGGGACACCAGTTCTGGGACACCAGTGCTGGGACACCAGTTCTGGGACACCAGTGCTGGGATACACATGCAAGAAAACACAAACTAGCCGCAAGCACGAAAGCTCAAACACACGAGCACACGAACACAAACACACGAACACAACACGCAAACAAAACGCACAAACGTGAACACACGAATACATGAACACAAACACTTAAACAAACAAATTGAATAAACAAGTACCTAAATGATGAAGCAAAGCACACAAACACAAACACACAAACACGAACACATCCGAAACACAAACACACCACGTAAGACGCGCACACAGACCACACACACCACATGTATGAGGCACAATCAATCAGGCAGAACACAAATTGTGTGGGGTCAGGACGCAACAACACAATTAATTACTTGCTTTGTGCACAAATTTTTTTTCTTGCAGAGATGTTTGCTAGGGAGGCTTTTTTGGTGGCAGCGTCTAGGCCTTCTGGAGAGAGGCGAATTGACGGCGAAATGTTGTCCGGGTGTTGGTCACGGTAGGGGAAACAAGGTAGGGTCATTTCTATGGAAAAAAATACACCTCCTCTTGTTAGCCTAGCCAATAGAACGACTTTATTTCAAACAAACTTTATGACGTCACCAAAGGGCAATTTCATTAGGCCAATCGTAAGGCCAGATTTGGTGGTAGCAGTGCTACCAGATGCAAAATGAGCGCTGCTATTGGTTCATTGCCATGACGTCAGCAAAACCACACCGTCGACGCAAAAAAGACTGGTTTGAACCTACAGTGTTTCCTCTACCGTGGTGTTGGTGCTTACACGCTGTGTGCACACGCTTTTCTACACACCACCGCACACACACCACTGCGTAAATACACATCCTTTCACGCATACACTTATGCACGCAGAAATGTGCACACACGATCACTACTGCACACACACTAGAAACACTCCTAACACGCTCTGTGCACACACTAGATACACTCCCAATACGCTCTGTACACATGCTAAATACACTTCCAACACACTCTGTACACACGCTAAATACACTCCCAACACGCTCTGTACACACGCTAAATACACTCCCAACACACTCTGTACACACGCTAAATACACTCCCAACATGCTCTGTACACACGCTAAATACACTCCCAACACACTCTGTACACACGCTAAATACACTCCCAACACACTCTGTACACACGCTAAAGACACTCCCAACACGCTCTGTACACACGCTAAATACACTCCCAACACACTCTGTACACACGCTAAATACACTCCCAACACGCTCTGTACACATGCTAAATACACTCCCAACACGCTCTGTACACACGCTAAAGACACTCCCAACACACTCTGTACACACGCTAAATACACTCTCAACACACTATGTACACACACTAAATACACTCCCAACACGCTCTGTACACACGCTAAATACACTCCCAACACGCTCTGTACACACACTAAATACTCTCCCAACACGGTAAATACACTCCCAACACACTCTGTACACACGCTAAATACACTCCCAACACGCTCTGTGCACACGCTAAAGACACTCCCAACACACTCTGTACACACGCTAAATACACTCCCAACACGCTCTGTACACACACTAAATACACTCCTAACACGCTCTGTACACACACTAAATACATTCCCAACACACTCTGCACGCACACTAAATACACTCCCAACACGCTCTGTAAACACGCTAAATACACTCCCAACACGCTCTGTACACACGCTAAATACACTCCCGACACGCTATGTACACACCACCGTTCAATGTACACACCAATAAATCCACACGCTAGAGAAGTGGCTGCTTCGTTCAACTTTATTCAATTGAGGAAGGCCATAAATCTCAGAGAAGGTTTCCCACGCGCATGCTTAAAGACCCGTCGTTTTCTTTCGGTGGCGCGTATACGTACTACGGCCATTGTACGCGTACGTGCTACGGCCATTACACGTATACGTGCTACGGCCATTAGCTCCATAAATAACGATGATAAGAAACGCGCCGCTTCTTCTATCGAGTGTCTAATCCAGAGGCGGGGCTTACGCTCCGTCGTTTTCTATGCAAATGGCTCAGTTTTCTATGCAAATTTCGGGCCTGGGGCACCTAAATATTCTTGTCGCCCCCATCGCCATATTATTATCTTCGAATGCGACTTTCAAACTTCCGTCGAGGGGAGCAAAGCTCGAGGGGTTTCTTGAGATTTTATAGGTAGGGATGAAAAGAAAAAAGGTTAAAGTAAGGTTCGGGGTTGTAGGCAAATCTAATTGTTTAATTGTGAATAGATGACCGAGAAGTAGAGACTTTGAACAATGAAACCTTGATTACTAATTTAGAATTTATGAGTGAGGGAAAGATGTTGGGAAAAATTGTAGGAAATAGATAATTAACGTTGAATGTACAGCAGATTCTTGCGTAAGCAAACACAGCATGAAAATAACTCTAAACAAAACATTCAAAACCTAGACAACCTATGTTGGACCTGTGATGACAGGAGACTGAATTACCTTAAATGCTGAAAATGTCATTGAAATTTTATGATCGTTAACGCTGTTAAAATAAAGTAAATATTAAATAAAACAAAGTGACCCGAACGTTCTTCAATAGGTTAATATAAATCTTCGAACATTCAAATTAACATGAGGCAAGTCGCTTCCATTTACTCTATTAAAGAAAGAATAGTTGAACCAAAACGAAAGGCGCTTATTGTATGAAAATTTTAATGCTGCATCGCCCATCTGAGTACTTGCAAGACAAATTTCTTCTTCATTGCTTTAGTTTCCTAGCGTGTGTATTATTCCGTTTAAACATACGATTAAATTAGAAAATATTTGTTTATTTGTGAAAGAAATAACATTGATCAAACCTTTAGGTCGGGATCTCACATATTCCCTTTAGAAGTGATAATTTCCATAGGTAAAATAGTAGTCTCTCTCCGTTGGGTTTTAACGTGTTAGTGTGGCTACTTTTCACAGAGGGCTTCCCTATTTTCGCAGCCCTATTTACTTTGTCAATCCCGGTTGCAATTGCTTACAATTATTATGTTTGCAATTTTTGTTTACAATTTTTCAAAATGTTTACAATTTTTCACACTAAAGCATCTCGATTTTTTTCTCAAAAATAGTAAAAACTCTCAATGCAATAAGGACTCCAAACAATATTGTGCATTATGTTTGACTGGGAATGGAATACATAAAAATCCATTTCAAATAGGACTTGAAGATATTCAGTTTAAGAATTAATTTTGCCTTAAAATTATGACTTTTAAGAACATTGTCCGGTACATTTGACTGAAAAACAGGGAAAATAAAAATCACTGGCAAAAGACAATTTTTCTGAAGATTTTTAGATTGAAAATTAAACTGGCGAGTGCCAAACTATGTTATGTTGATTATCTGAAGTTGGCAAGCCACTACAACAGAGCTGGTAGCGCAGTTCCCATAAAATGGCAAATTCTATTGCATTAAAATTTTCTTCTTCACCTTACATAAAGGAAAAATCTAAATCTAACACCACATAATCAAAGAAAAATGTGCTCTACTGTGAAACGAACATCTTTTCCTAAAATAGAATAAAATAAAATGAGTTTCTTCTAATTAAAAAAGGGGTTTAGCCGCTGCGGCGAATATAAATGAAGAATCAAAGTAGCATCAACTGAAGGGAAATTTAATGGGCAATCATAAGAATATCTCTAACCAAAGACAAATTAAGTTATCAACTGCGACGAAGTTTTAGGGGCAATCATAAGACAAAATAAGTTGAAATCAACTAAAACGAAAAATTCTAGGGACATTTATTTGAATTTTTTTACTAGAAAACGAAATAAGACGGAATCAACTGCAACGAAATTTTAGGGGCAATCATTTAAATGTCTCTACACGAAAACAAAATAAGTCGGTAACAATTTGAAACGATATTCTATAGGCAACGACAAACCAAGTAGGCATGAGCTTGAAACAAAATTCTAGCGGTAATTATGCGAATACCTCGACCCAAAATACGAGAAAAATAACTTGACCCAGAGCAATTAAGCGCCCTCATTAAGCCACGGCACCCAAACGAGCAACTCGAGAAGGTGTCGCATGCATCACTCAAGGGGAGCCACCGTGAACTCGGTGTTCCTCAAGGAGCTGTCCTAGGGCCTGTGAGAACTGGTGGGAACTGTTCAGGCATTCACTTAAGAGCACCTTGTATCTACTTCAAGGTTGGAAACGTGTCCAAGAAAACCGTATTAGAGAAAAATGAATGTCCTGTACGGTTGTTGTCGAAGTTCGTGTGGATAAAGGTTGGTATGAATTTGAGAATGAGTGAAAGAAAACACGCACGTTCTGTAGGTTTGTAATCTAAATTTAAACAAATATAGGTTGATGTAGGTATGTAAATACGAATATGTTCTGTGGTGTTTTTATTGAAGATCACGCGGATAATGGTTGATATTAATCAAGTTTAAAAATGTGCTAATAGAGTAAGATAGTTTTGGATTTGTTCATGTCGTTTACTAATATCTTTAAGCAGACAGAAACATAAATGCATTTGCGAGTTGACGTATGTTCAAATCGGGTTCGCGTATTATTCGATACGCGTGTATTGTATCAGATTTATTATTTTCAATCTACTAATGACAGTAGGTACCTACCAGGTATTGTAGTTCAAGGAGAATTCATTACATAATTAATGACAAAAACTACAGAGACCAGATCACACTTTGGAAACGAAATATACACTAAGTTGTTATCATTCTTTTTACCTTTGAATTAAAATCAGTAGTGTTTGCTGTAAGTTTTGGATCTTTTTTATTATTAATTTGTTGAAATTCAATTGCTAAGTTTAAAAGGGTTGTTGGGCGATATTATTTTTCGATAGGTGCTTTTGAGCTTGTAAAAGAAATCATAAGAGGAATAGAAGAATAAATGGAAGCTCATTTTGTACCTCCCACCAATTCTGTTTTGAATTAGTTGTATTTAAACAGTTCACAAAGAGTTGCATGAATAAGTTTCATTTCGAATTAAGAACACTGACCAAAAAAAAACGACGAAATTCCCTCCCCCAGCAACAATTAACTGAAAAACACTAGCAAATTGACAGAGAAATGAGCTATAAATAGATTTAAAATTTGGGTGGTTTGGTTTTAAAAAATATATTTTAAAGTTCGATTTATTACAAATGAGTTTTTTACTAATCAGTGATTTTTAGAGGTGATTGAAGTATTTTTGGTATGACTGCTCGGGGGTTGTGAACCTACACGAGTGAGGTGTACACTGACATGGTTACAGTACAAGTGCACTGACATGGTTGCAGTACAAGTGCACTGACATGGTTGCAGTACATGTGCACTGACATGGTTACAGTACAAGTGCACTGACATGGTTGCAGTACATGTGCACTGACATGGTTGCAGTACAAGTGCACTGACATGGTTACAGTACAAGTGCACTGACATGGTTGCAGTACAAGTGCACTGACATGGTTGCAGTACATGTGCACTGACATGGTTGCAGTACAAGTGCACTGACATGGTTGCAGTACAAGTGCACTGACATGGTTGCAGTACAAGTGCACTGACATGGTTGCAGTACATGTGCACTGACATGGTTACAGTACATGTGCACTGACATGGTTGCAGTACATGTGGACCCACTAAACCCACACATAAATAGTACGCGCACATGTATGGCACGCACACAATGTACACATGCACACACGCAGCACTCACGGAAATTAACGAACAATACGCTCAAGCAATACGCTGTTTCAACAATAACGTGTTGAAACAGATAAACAGATATTGAAAATGAAATTAAGAATTGCTGAAAAAACAGCAGGGAACTGAAAAAAGATGGTTCGTATCAAAACTAAGACCTACTCTGCGTCAAAAAAAGAAGGCCTAAGTGGTTTTTAGCTCTGGACCTCACATCTTCCCCCTGGAATCCCCAATTCCGATAGTTACACTAGTTGTATAAATGGAACTGCAGAGGAACAAGTTTTACTGCAACCCAAAAGTTAACAAACTCGAGAAAGTCTAAAAAAAACATTTTAGTCTCGTGAACTGAGTCTCTTTGTAAACAGACTTGCTGAATATATAACAATAATTAAAACAAAACTGGTTAATTTCACTGTTGCTCGTAAATTTTTTTAAACAAGTCGGAAACTGAAAAGGCTTCACTTCCGCTAGTCATCATGTAGGAATGCTTAAACGACCTCTTGCTCTGAGTTTTAGGATTGGTACTTCATTTTGTGAAAAAATGTGTGTATTCAGTATTGTACTCATTTCATATTCATTATTGTTATTTATTCCTTGTTCAGTATAGGTACCTGTTTTACATTCAGCTTTGAAACTTATCGTTATTTAGTATCAGCTCATATTGTATTTCATATTCAGTATTGATACCTAATTCATGTTCAGTTTCGTTGCCTATTTCATGTTTAGTACTATAACCTTTTTTGTAATCAGTATTGACACTAATTTTCCGATATTGGTATTCGTATTTCAACCCTACCTATTTTTATAAGATAAATAATGCACAAACCCCATCACATTCAGTCCCAAAATAGAAATTTGCACGTGCCTTACAGTAAAAAACTTGACAAAAAAAAAAATGCGTGAGACTGCCCGCATTTTAATGAGACTGCCAGATCGCCCCCAGCTCGTCATTAGTCGTAAATAACTCGACTGTCCGCTGTCGTAAGTTGTATTGACCATCAATTGGCCGTCAATACGGTCATCACGGACCGTCAAACGGCAGTCAAAATGTCCGTCGACTGACCGTCAGAGCGCAGCCGTAGCCGCTAGTTGCGACCTGAAGCTGGTGTCACTAGCGGGATTGCCGCTAAATATAGCGAGATTTAATGCTACCTTAGCGGGAATACCAGTGGAAATTACGATATTACTTTAGCGGGAATACCGCTGTATATTGCAGGAATGTTGCTTTAGCGGGAGTACCACAGCATGTTGCGACAATGTTGCTTTAGCGGGAATATCACTACTTATTGAGGCGACGCAATGTTACTTATGTGGTAAAGCCTCAACATAAAGTTGTAATGTCACTTTAGCGGGGATGCCACTACATTAAGAAAATATCAATTTAGATATTTAAAATGACATTTGAGCCGTTTTCGCTTCTGTGACCAAAATAGAATAAATTCGGCTTCTGATTGCTCACTGACCTCAATTTTAGCCTCTTAAGTTCTAGAATTTCAGTCAACTTTTACAAAATTTGATTTTCTCCAAACCAAGAACAAAAATTTTTTCTCTCCCAACGGAAGATGAAAGATCTAGATTTTTTACTTACGAAAGACAAAAGTTTTTTGACCTTCTCCCAACAGAAAACAAAAGTTCTTGATTTTCTCCCAACGGAAGACAAAAAATCTTGATTTTCAACTAACGAAAGACAATAGTTCTGTGTAGTAGAAGCTTGATGGATGCTTCGAATGAGGTTTTATTCAAAAAGTACGTTCATTTAATGAATATCTCATGAGCACCTCATGTGCACTCTTTCGTGACGCTTAATTTATATCTTTTTCTATAAATGAGTAACGGATCGATTCAATGTGAAATATAAATGAGTAATCGAGCAGATCAAGTTTCACAGCAGAAAGGTTATACGCCTAACGTAAGGCAGAAGTTTTAGCTTACACGAACAGAACTATTCTTTACCAACAGTCAGCACCCATTTGTTGTGAAGGGTGACCTAGTAAATTGTGTGAGTAAAATCTGATAGTTTTGATTTTGATAATTGATAAATAATAACTAGGTTCCCAATAATTATTTTCTTAATAATGACGTTACTAAAAATTAGGTTCAGAATCCATCATAATAATTGCGTCTTTACTAATTATGTCGACAATGATTACTTGCATAATAATTGTGTAGAAAATAATTACACTCATAATTATTACGCTCGTAATAATTGCACTAAAAATAATTAAGTTCTTGATAATAATGACCATAATTATTCCGCATCTATCACAATTGTACGCCTGTGACACAATTTAAGCAGAAACAAAAAAACTCCTGAGCGCAGATGGGGGACAAAGTTAGTCAGAGAACTCTAATTTCCATGCATGGATAATTCTTATGCATGGAAGCAAGATGCTGCTGAATTAATTCGGCGCGACAGCAAATTGCAAAAAGTTTCATCTCTTCAAGGTCCGGCCCTTGACATTCGTGGAATTTACATGTAATGAAGTAGAAAATTGGCCTTGCTTTTGACACGAGGCAAAATTTTCTGCTAGTTAATTCTACGCGGGAATATTTTACCCCGAAACTCGCATCGTGCAAGTAGGTGAGGGATTAGATTTGATCGGTCGTTAGTTTTAGCCTCCCTACCCGCAGCAACAAATGCGATCCAAACAGAGGAAAGAGGAAGGCACAATAGAGTATGGAGATGAGGAAACGCGGAATCTACGCAGAAAGGGCATAGAAACAGTAAGTTGTGAAAGAAGATTATGAAACAAGACCAAAGTTGAAGACGAAAGTAGTAGGTGCCGAAAAACAGGACAGCAGTGAACCGAAAAAAGGTGGTCCTTAACATATTAAAAGCATTTTATTTCAACAAAAAGAAGGCCTATCTAACTCTCAGCTCGGGCCCTCACACATTTCCCCCTGGGAGCGCAATTTCCACAGAGACAATAATTGTACCCCCTGAGGGGGCAGGTTGTTTGTATGCAGAAGTAAATTAGATTAAGGCCCTCAAAAAATATATACAAATGGAAAAATACAAGGAAGCAATACTTTTATGTTGAATGGCATTCAATGACAGAGCGGGCGTCAAGTTTTTGATTAGCGCTGACATCACCGCTGTAAAATCAACCCACGCTTATATGAGAGGATCTTCTAATTAAACGCCCCAAGTTTCGCTGGAAGGTTAATGAGAAGTAAATGACAAATTTATACGAAGGTGAATGAGACGATTTACATGTGACTTTAAGAAGCTCGAGCTTGCGCTGTCTCTCGAGCGCACATTTTAAATGTTCTTTTCTTAGTGTTCTCAGAATTTTTGTGCGAACAAATCAATAGCGCTGATATGAACGCCGAAGATGAACAAATCAATACAAGTGTAGTGAACACGGAAGTTTTACACAGCTTTTACATTGTTTTTAAAATACGTAAATGACATTTTTCACGTTCAAATATTGGAGTTTCACACAAATATTGGAGTTTTTAGGCCTTTGGAAAAGTATACGAAGTCTTTGACTGAAAACATCTCGGATACTTTTGTATCAGTTGCACCTGAGGTCTCTTGAATGACATTTTATTTCATCAAATTAGATATTTTTCCTTTGAGTTAACTAGTTAGACTTGTATCTACGTCAATTGCCATCTACAACGAAACACCTACATCAAATAAACACCTACATAAACACCTACATGACCACCTACATAAACACCTACATAAACACCTACATAAACACCTACATAAACACCTACATAAACACCTACATTAAAAGAAAATACGAGTACATGAGAGCTAGGCAGAAAAGAATTAGCACATTTTTTCAGCTACTCAGTATGTGTGCATAATCACATAATCCAGGGGGATTTAGAAAAAAGGTATGAAATTGCACACCAAATTGAAAGTGGCCAACTAAACATTATTCTTATATGATATTTTCCAAAAAAAATCGGGTTTTTGAGATTTCAGCTGCGCATGATTTTAAAGGATGAAAGTTAATGACCCAATTACTCACAATATTTATTTAGAATTTACGTTACTAACACTTCTATTTTATGAGAGTTCACAATAATAAAATTTAGATTTAGTGATATTTGGTAAAAAGTTGTAGCAGGAAGGCTTTAGAATGTTCCTGATCGTGCTATCAGGTAACTTCTTGTTTGTCTTGTCGACACAGTTCAGTTCCAAAGGAACCACGACGTCGGGAACTGAACCGTTTAAGAAATACTGAAATGGCAGATTTGCACCTTGCTTATGGTGCTGCTGATGGCAATGGCAGATATGCACTTTGCTTATGGTGCTGATAATGGCAATGGCAGGTATGCACTTTGCTTATGGTGCTGATAATGGCAATGGCAGATATGCACATTGCTTATGGTGCTGCTAATGGCAATGGCAGATATGCACATTGCTTATGGTTCTGCTGATGGCAATGGCAGATATGCACCTTGCTTATGGTGCTGCTGAGGGCAATGGCAGATATGCACCTTGCTCATGGTGCTGCTAACGGCAATGGCAGATATGCACATTGCTTATGGTGCTGCTAATGGCAATGGCAGATATGCACCTTGCTTATGGTTCTGCTGATGGCAATGGCAGATATGCACCTTACTTATGGTGCTGCTGATGGCAATGGCAGATATGCACCTTGCTTATGGTGCTGCTGATGGCAATGGCAGATATGCACCTTGCTTATGGTGCTGCTAATGGCAATGACATATATGCACCTTGCTTATGGTGCTGTAGATGGCAATGGCAGATATGCACCTCGCTTATGGTGCTGCTGATGGCCATGCAAGACAGGTAGCAAGGCTCTATCAAGAGCGGTTTCCTAACCGATACATACCTGGTCATTGAATGCTTACAAATTTACACCAAAGACTACGTGACAATGAGAGTTTCGAAATTAACAGAAGAAAAACTGGACGCCCAAGAGATGAAAATTTTGAGGAGCTGTACTAAATTCTTTTCGTCATAATCCAAGAGCTAGCACGCGTAGAGTTGCAGCAGCTCTGGGATTACAGGGCCACTATAGTGTTTGGAGAATAATGCATGATAATAATTTCCATCCATACCACTACGAGTGAGATTATAAACTACGAGTGTAATTTGCAGAGTGGCACCTTTACAAAGAATTGCAAGAACTTGACTTCTCCGAACGTGTATTGTTTTCGGATGAAGCAACATTCACTCGTGAGGGAGTGTTCAATTCCCACAATGAACATGAACGGGCTATTGAAAACCCTCATATCGTAAGTGGACATTCGTACCAGCAACGGTACAGCGTTAATGTTTGGGCTGGTGTCTCCATAACGAAATTATTGGACCTCATTTTATGCCATCGCCCCTCAACGTGGATAATTCCAGAGTTCTTTTAGAAGAAGTACTTAACGAGTTACTCGAAGATCTACCACGTGCGATAAGAAGCAGAATGTTGTTCCAGCATGATGGTGCTCCTGCACACTACCATATTAGTGTTCGAAATTACCCGAGTGGTCAATTTCCTAGTAGGTGGATCTTGTGAAATGGTCCTGTTGCATGGCCTCCTAGATCTCCTGACATGACTCCACTCGATTTCTTTTTTTGGGGACACATGAAGAGACTTGTTTATGCTACACCCGTTGAATCTGAGGAAGATCTCGTGGCCAGAATTGCAGTGGCTGCTGGTGAGATTTCTGAAACGCCAGACATGTTTCCTTATATCCGGCAGTCGTTAAGGCTAAGATTTGAAAAGTGCATTGATGTAGGTGGAGCACATTATCAATAATTTTAGTAACGTAAATTCAAAATAAATATTGCGAGTAATTGTGTCATTAAATTTCATCCTTTAAAACAATAAACAGCTAATCTCTCAAAAACCCAATTTTTTTTCCGGAAAATTTCATTGAAGAAAAAGTGTTCAGTTAGTCATTTTCTACTTGGTGTGCAATTTTGTACTTCTAATTCTGAAACACCCTGTATATATATAGCTCGAGAACTGACTTTACAGTAGTGCAAGTTCTGGTGATTCATAATCCTTATAATAGGACGAGTGAAACAACGCTGAATGGAGTCAATAGAAACGTTTAATGTAAGGCAGAGGAACTATATATCCACATTGCAGGCAGGTGCTGCATCTTCTTCAAACACAACATGACCGGGACATGTTCTGAACACGTCGCAGTCGCGTCTGGAACAGATCTCGACAACCAACGCCGATGACGGCATTACAATGCAAAAAACGTTGCCTTTATACACACATTTTTTTATTAGAATTTATTCCGTACGTAAATTTATGTTTCCATACGAATTTTATCCCGTTATACCCTATCCCGTCATACCCCATCCCGCCATACCCCATCCCGCCATACCCCATCCCGCCATACCCCATCCCG
>JACJUY010007638.1:18344-42514 GCA_014220935.1 Platorchestia sp. MABIK
CCCCATCCCGCCATACCCCATCCCGTCATACCCCATCCCGTCATACCCCATCCCGTCATACCCCATCCCGTCATACTCCATCCCGTCATACCCTATCCCGTTATACCCTATCCCGTTATACCCCATTCCGTTTTACCCTATCCCGTCATACCCCCATAAAATATGGGTATGAAGTTGACCTTAAACATCCAGATGCGTCAAATATGGCACACAGTAAAAATTGCTTTTTGATATTGTTGTTTATCAAATTTGTATTATTGGGAGGTTGTAATGGCGGTGGTTGTAGTGACCAGTCAGACTTCCCCAGGAACAGTTCATGACATATGTATGTTTACACGTATATAAATAAACTTCAATTTCAGCTACTTTAAGAAAAAATTTTAAATCATATAGACGAAGAATAATTTATACGGTTCTCATAGTAACGAAATTGGTAATTCTGTTTAAATTTAACAACCGCGTTTCCGTAAAGTGCACACACACACACACACACACACACACACACACACACACACACACACACACACACACACACGCACGCACGCACAGAAATGTTGGAAAACACACGCATATACGGGCAACATACGAACGTACACTGACGTGCACACGATGTGTGAGGCTCGAGTGCGCACTTACATGACAAACAATAACAAAGGTTATGTAGAATTCGCTACCAAGACATTGATAGATGTGTGTAAGTATTTACATGTGTTTGTTCGTATTCATCCAAAGTCACCACCACTACCATCATCCTCATAATCACACTCATTTATTTTAACCGTGAACATAATTTTTGAAAAAGCATCATGATTTTTTTCACCACTATATCATTTATCAATCCCCAACGTTGTCTCCATTACTATCAACATCTTACTTCATCATCCATCATCATTAGTGTCATTTATCATAACACCACCACCAATATTACAGTCATCATCAACAACATCACCCCGTTACACATCTGATCATCTATCATTCACCTCCATTACTCCGTACTATCATCAACATCGTTATGTTATATCAGCCTACTATCATTATCACCCCTTTTCACATCACCAACTACATTTTTACGTTTCATCACCTCACCACCATTATCTACCATTCAGCATCATCATCTCTCTTACAATCATCAACAACGTCCCTACGTTTCATCACCCCTCCACTATCAATCATTCACCATCACCACCACCATCAATCATTCACCATCAACACAACCACCATCAATCATTCACCATCACCACCACCACCATCAATCATTCACCATCACCCCACCACCATCAATCATTCACCATCACCACCACCACCATCAATCATTCACCATCACCCCACCACCATCAATCATTCACCATCACCACCTCCACGCCACCAGCATGCCTGCCAAACTAATCAAGTATTGGACCAAGGCTTTATGCGTTTTGTACCCAAGAGGCAGGGGTATAAATCCCATGGACATAGTTTACAATTCACGGGGTAGAATTCACGTGGACGTGGCATAGAATTCATGGGGTAGAATAATTTATTCACGTGGACGAGAATTCAACATAGAATTCACGGGTCGAATTCACGTAGACGTTGGGTAGAATTCATGCACACGGGAAGATAACCACAACCTTACAAGAGAAGGTAGACATGATGAGTAGAAAGTAGACATGATGAGTAGAAAGTAGACATGATGAGTAGAAAGTAGACATGATGAGTAGAAAGTAGACATGATGAGTAGAAAGTAAACATGATGAGTATAAAGTAGACATGATGAGTAGAAAGTAGACATGATGAGTAGAAAGTAGACATGATGAGTAGAAAGTAGACATGATGAGTAGAAAGTAGACATGATGAGTAGAAAGTAGACATGATGAGTAGAAAGTAGACATGATGAGTAGAAAGCAGACATGATGAGTAGAAAGTAGACATGATGAGTAGAAAGTAGACATGATGAGTAGAAAGTCGACATGAGTAGAAAGTAGACATGATGAGTAGAAAGTAGACATGATGAGTAGAAAGTAGAAATGAAGAGTAAAAAGTAGACATGATGAGTAAAAAGTAGACATGATGAGTAAAAAGTAGACACAAGGAGTCGAAATGAGTGTATTCGATTTGTTAATTCAAGCCTCCCTAACCTCAAGTAAGGTGTTCTGATGTGAGGACGCTAGAAGGAACCATTTAATTTGGAATAAACTGAATAAGGAATCTATGCACACCCTGTTCTCCCACACTCTGCTCATCAAAAGAGCAAGAAAAAAAGTAAGTTTATGAAAAAGAATACAAGTTGAAGAAGAAAGTTGTGGGTGCCGAAAAACAGGACAGCAGTGAACTTATTAAAAAAGATTGTCCATAACAAAACAAAAAACTAATTTATTTCAACAAAAGTAAAACATTCATAATCATCAAATCGGGACCAAACATCTTGCCCTTTGGGGTGTAGATCAATAAAAAAACGTGGTTGACAAATATTAATGAAGAGCAGTGATCATAAAACAGTTTGAAAATCAACCCTATATATGAGATCTATTTTGTGAGCAGGCCTTTAAATTGTTGATTTTGAGAATACAAGATACACGAGATTTGGGTTTACATGAAAATCTTTTTGGCCTACGAAAGGCCTTAGGAACTGTACAGCAAATTCTCAATTTGGCACAACATACAGGACTCGTACTATACACACAGCCACACATGTATAACGATTTGTTCAGGAAATGCACATATATTCCAGGCAAATTACATACCTACCCTAGGTAGGTGACATGCCTACCCTAGGTAGGTGACATGCCTACCCTAGGTAGGTGACATGCCTACCCTAGGTAGGTGACATGCCTACCCTAGGTAGGTGACATGCCTACCCTAGGTAGGTGACATGCCTACCCTAGGTAAGTGACATGCCTACCCTAGGTAGGTGACATGCCTACCCTAGGAAGGTGACATGCCTACCCTAGGTAGGTGACATGCCTAACCCAGGAAGGTGACATGCCTAACCCAGGAAGGTGACATGGCTAACCCAGGAAGGTGACATGCCTAACCCAGGAAGGTGACATGCCTACCCTAGGTAGGTGACATGCCTACCCTAGGTAGGTGACATGCCTACCCCAGGAAGGTGACATGCCTACCCTAGGAAGGTGACATGCCTACCCTAGGTAGGTGACATGCCTACCCTAGGTAGGTGGAATGCCTACCCTAAGTAGGTGGCATGCCTACCCTAGGTAGGTGACATGCCTACCTTAGGTAGGTGACATGCCTACCCTATGTAGGTGACATGCCTACCCTATGTAGGTGACATGCCTACCCTATGTAGGTGACATGCCTACCCTATGTAGGTGACACTCCTTTCTCAAGCAGGTGACATACCCATTCAAGGTAGGCGATTGAATGGGTAGGCGACATACCTATTTTCAGAAAAATGACACACCCATTTCAAGTAGGTGACACCCCGACAGGTAGGCGACACCCTATTTTAAGATAGGTGACGCACGCAGTAGGTGAACACTTAACTCGGCTGCAATATCAAGGCACCTGAGCAACACAACTAAACACTGCATATGTACATCAATATAGTAATTAAGTAACAGCTCCGTCTGAAGAAAATACTTCTCGTATAATTAGTTAGCAATTAAATATGTACACACCAACTCCACGTACTGTACCCCTTATACACTCGCCACACACATCAACGAAACAAGCATGGCATTTCGAATTGCATTCCTATTATTAAATATCATCATTATCATTCTTATTATGTTCAAGGTTTAACCTTTGTTAATAACAAATAAAATTGGTGAAGTTTTAATTTTAAGTGACACGAAAAGGGCGCAAAATTATCGGTTGCCACATACCGCTACGCTGGAAAATATGACCTATATCGATGAAATACAATTTTCAAATACAACCGATTGATTGATTATTAATTAGTTTTAGTCTCCTTTTACCACAAAAAAGGTGTTCAAAGAGAGGAAGGATGAAGGCACCATTTAGTATGGAGTTAAGGGAATGTGGAATCTATGCACCAAGGGAGTTCTCGCAAAGGATCCCGTGCGCATAGACACAGTGAGATAAAAAGGAAGGTTATGGAACAAAATAAAAGTTGAAGAAGAAAATCAGAGGTGCTGTAAAAAAAGGATAGCAGTGAACCGAAAAGATTGTCTGTACCAGAACAAAAACCAATTCTATTTCAACAACATGAAGGCCTACCTAACTCTCAGCTCGGGCCCTCACACATTTTCCCCCTGGGAGCTCCAATTCCAATGGATACAAGAGTTGTATCCCCCTGATGGGTTGAATGAATTAAATGGGAAAGTCTATTCATTTGTAGACATTCTACGTGCGAGTTATACATTCACGTCGTATAGCTCACCGAGAACTACTATGTGCACCCCTAAAAATGTACCTATTCATCGGCTAACAATTTCTCATGTGTTTTGCGTTTCATTTTCAGATACAACTAATTTTTCTCTTATTGAGGCCAATGTTTTACATGTAATGTTCTTTCCTCAGATTCAACTCATGACACTTGTGTTTATGCCAATAAACACACGTATACATCAAGACCAAATACATGAGTAGTGGGCAGTCAAAAAGTAAATACATTTTTTTGAAGGTGGTCATCCTGCGTACACAAGTTTTACTAAAAAAATTTATTTGCAACTATATAACAAAATCCAAAAATTTATTTTCATTTATATAACAAAGTTCAAATTTTTATTTTCAACTATATTACATAGTCCACACATGTTGATTCCATTTACACATCAATAGATAATTTTAAAAATAATATAATTCGAAAATAATAATAAAATTGGGAAAATGCAATTTAGAGCAAAAGTTTTATAGTGTTGAGGCAACCTCTAAATTAACCTTAATATTTGAAACATCAAAATTTGAAATAGTTCTACTATCATTTGAAGCATTTTCGCTCTTCTCACGCACACGCGTGAACGTGCGAGAGATTTACACACACACACATGTGCGTTTGTTCATAAATAAGAGGCGTCGCGAAACTCACTTCCCTACTTTGAACATATATAACGAGAAAACTGATAAAGCCATAAAAATTGGTTACACATGAAATGAAAGAACATACTTTCAAATTTCATTATTTCAATATATCATTTGAATGTTCATGATTATTTCAACACAATCGTATTCTACGTTCAGTATTTACCATGACGTTTTTCAAAATATGAGTTATTCTACTGATTGCTTCGATGACATTTTTGGGCCCATGGAAACCATTAGCAATATTGATGTAAACAAAGTATCCCAATAGGAAAAAAATTTGGAGACCGTGGGGGCCAGGGAACATCACCAAAATGTGAAATCAAACCACGAGGAAAAGCAGCTTTTTGTTCTGCCATGATTTCTCCTGCAGTGTGGGGTGTCGCTCCATCTTGTTGAAGCCACAAATTCTGCAACTCTAAGTCTTCCAGTTGCGACTATAAATATTCCTGAACCATTTATCGGTTGTTGTCTCCTTTCACTGTCACGGTTGCACCATCAACATCCTCGAAGAAGTATGCGCCAATGATTTTTGCAATGATTTTTGCACTGTGCATGATGTTCATGCACTTCGATTATTCGAAGGTTTTCATCACACCAAAAACGGTAGACTTATTTACTAACATGCCCACTGTTATGAGAATGGGTCTCATCAGACATGATTATAGGTGCGAGGTATAAGTCTAATTATTCGTGAGGCAAAGATATGCACTTTTCTTTGTTGATGGTCTGCAAATTTTAACAGTTGTGTTGATTGAATTAGATAAGGAAACAGTTTAAATATTTTGTTAGGATGCATTGCAATGATCTTCGTGAAATTCCTAGTTGACTGGAATCTTGTCCAGTCAACGTTTTTAAATCTATTGCAACACTCAATGAAAGCCGTCGAATTACACCTGCACTTCGTACCGATCTCGGTCTGCCTGAGCTTTCTTTGTCTGCTGTCGAGCTGAAATCTTTAAATCTTTAAATCATTGCAATAATGCAATGTTTGGAAGGTCTTTATTGAATTAATCTTCTTGCATAGTACTGCAACTAACGATCTATTGTGAGGAAATATTTTTTCCACTATCTTTGCTCGATCGTTGGTCGTAGCTGCATTTTCGGAATACGATAGTTGGGTAAATTTTGATAACAAAATATGTTTCTGATCTGAATCATCGACAAAATAAAACTTGAAGATTTTATCTTTCATTTCGTACGTAACGTATTTTTACAGCTGTATTAGTTGTCATGCAATAAATATTCAAAATAGTGAAAAACCTTTGCTACACCCTGTACAAGAAAAACTTACGCGTAAAATTCAGTCAACATTGTAAAAAATCCCCGTATTGCGTACACACAGAAAACGTACGCAGAGGTACACACACACTCTGACGTACACATACACAAGTTTATTGCACCGTCATACATAACCTATGAACGAGATTTTATACAAAATATACAAAAATTCATGCCATCTCTCTTCATTACGTAAACACAGTCTACAAGTATAACACAACGTTCAACTTATAACTTTATTATACATGTAGAACCAAGCCGTGGTTGGTATGGCGGAAGGGTATCGGGAACCATTGGTTAGGTCGAGTCTTTCCGTCTCGAGGAGGGTCAGAAAGAGTAGCTGGGATTTCCTATCCGACGCTACCAATTAGGGATCTTTAAGTTTAGATATTTTAAAACTGTGATACATTTCATACATCATTTTCATTGGAAACTTATACTTTTCTATACTCTTCATACTTTTTCTTTTCTTTCAGTACACGACCGTAAAGTTTGTCGTGAGCGAATAAAAATAAGTTTCTGATTTCAGGAGTAAGCGTAGAAGAAAGAAAACCGAGTTATTCCTGTTATACAAACACACACACACACACTAGAATTTTTCTTCAGAAGGCAATAAAGAGAACAAAAAAACGGAGAAGAACCTGGAAATACATCAAATATAGAAAACAATTTTTTCAAATAAAATGAGAGCATAATTAAGTTGAAGACCACGAAAGACATTTCATACAGACGAGTTCAATAACTGCAGTACATGTCGTGTCGCTAACTATCAATTCTGTGACAAACTTGGCAGACATGGGTGCCGGTTGTGTACGCTTCTATGACACGTGAAGGATGCCATGTATAGCATAGCACACGTACATGATGCACATGATGCTCCATGTGCAACACATGGTACGTATTGCCACATGCATCACATGGTACGTGATACGCCATGTGCAACATATATCACATGATGCGCTGTGTGTAATACGTGGCACGTGTTACGCCATGTGCAACACATAGCACATGTCACGTCATGTGCACTGTATAGCACAAATGGAAACATGTACAACACACTACCCACACGACACCACCTATATAACAACCCCGTTGGGTACTTAGTGAGACATGGGGTTCGGACAATGTACAATACACAGCCCACACGACACCATGTATAACAACCCCGAGGGGTTGAGCTACCTAGTAAGACATGGGGCTCGAACACCATGTGCAGCACACAACCCACACAACAACCCTATGGGGTCCCTAGTACGACATGGGGCCCGGTCAGTGCGAGGTTGGGGGCGACACAGGCGGGGGCGCAATGCCATGTCTGAGGACCCCGGCCGCCATAAGGGGGTTGTTCAGCAGGAAGGGGGGTATGAGGGACGTGGGGGGCAAGAAGGGGTTGTGGGGGACAATGGGGTGAGACGCAAGTCGAATCCTCTCCATTTCAGACTCCTTGAGGCGCTTGTCTTTGGCGCGCCTGTTCTGGAACCAGATTTTGACTTGCGTCTCGGTGAGGTTGAGCGATGCGCTAAACTCGGCGCGCTCTGCGATGCTCAAGTACTGCTTCTCTCGGAACTTCTTCTCGAGGGCGAGCAGCTGCTGCGTCGTGAAGGGCGTCCGCGGCTTGCGGTTCGGCTTGTGCTTCCGCAGCGTCACCTTGATCGGCACGTTGAAGCGCGGCATTTCTGGAGATTCTGGGGGACAAGCAGAAATTTCGTGTCAGTTCGCGTGATTCTATGGGAATGTAGTCTGAGGATATTTGTTCAGGAAATGGGAAAGTAGGTTGCGGAAATTAAAAGGGCAATAGGAAATAATTTGCGGAAATTATTAGGACAATAGGAAATTATGTGCGGAAACTGGTAGAAGTTAGTTTGCGAGTAGTTAAATAGTTAGTACTGGTAGTTAGTTAGTACTGGTAGTTAGTTAGTACTGGTAGTTAGTTAGTACTGGTAGTTAGTTAGTACTGGTAGTTAGTTAGTACTGGTAGTTAGTTAGTACTGGTAGTTAGTTAGTACTGGTAGTTCGTTAGTGCTGGTAGTTCGTAAGTGCTGGTAGTTCGTTAGTGCTGGTAGTTAGTTAGTGCTGGTAGTTAGTTAGTGCTGGTAGTTAGTTAGTGCTGGTAGTCAGTTAGAACTGGTAGTTAGTTAGTACTGGTAGTTAGTTAGTACTGGTAGTTAGTTAGTTTGCGTTAGTTTGCTTGCTTATTCTGGTAGAAGTTAGTTTTATGGGAAAATACTTGCAGTAATCAAGAGGAAAACAAGTGCGTGGGGGTTTGCAGAAAGGACTGAAAAACCGGCGTGTGAGTTTTCTTAAATTGGGAAAAACGTGCGCGTGGGTAGGCTTAATGGGAAAAACCTGCGTGTTCCCACACAGGAATATCAGGTTAGGAAAGAAGTTTATGAAACAAGATAGAAGTGGGAGAATTGATTAATAGATGCTGAATATTAAAAAAAAAAACAGTACACCGACAAAAGATACTCCATATAAAAAGAAATATAATCTATTTCAACTAAAGGAAGGCCTATCTAGCCTTCAGTTCGAGACCTCACATCTTCCCTGTGGGAGTCTGAATAACGGATTACATTTCTGAGATCTGCTGCGTTTAGGTTATACCCTGGCCGTCGCGATCTCCTGATTTAAACACACCATATCACTTTTTCAACTGATTTCAAAAAGACGAATTCATTCCACAAATTTGGCCACCTTCACAATACCCAAATCGCTACGTTAACATTAAATTTACATTACTAGTAGAATGTCAATCACTGGGTAATATGATGAACAGATTAAATTAAATGTTAGTTTTAGCTTCCCTAACAGTAAAAAAAAGTTGTTTCGAAGAGAGGAAGGAGGAAAGCACTATTCAGTATGGAGTCGAGGGAACGCGGAATTTATGCACAAGGAGCCTAGAAACAGAAAGTTGAGAAAGAAACTCATGGAACCAGATAAAAGTTGAAGATAAAAGTAGTAGGTGCTGAAGAACAGGACAGCAGTGAACCAAGAACAGATAGTTTTTAACAAAACATAGTTTATTTCAACAAAAAGAATGCGTACCTAGCTCTCAGCTAGGAACCTCACAAATTCCCAATCCAGAGAACAACCAATTTTTTGTCTAGATAACGGTACGAGAAAAATTTAACTCTCGAACCTTGACTACTTAGCATCTTTTTTGGCAGCTTTATTGATGCAAATATATTATAATTGATGAGGTAAGATTTATTTTCGTAGAAAGCAATTAATGGAAGAATGAATAATGTTAATCTACTGCGTTAGACAGCTCGCTGATTTAACAGTGATGGCGTTTTTTTAGTTTTAAAAAAGATAAATATAAAAGATACTTAGATTCTTGAACAAACCTTCAAGTTTTTCCAAGTTCACCATAATTGACTTTGTGAGTTTCTAACTTGCGATAAAAAAAGTTATGAGCGACTCGCAATAAGTACTCAATAAATAGCTCAACTCAAGAAATAACTCTTAGAAATAATCAATAAAAAACTATGAGAAACTCAATAAATAACTATGAGGAACTCAATAAATAACTGAGAAACTCTATAAATAACTTTGAGAAACTCAATAAATGCCTATGAGAAACTATAAATAACTATGAGCATCTTACCATCAGTAATTCCTTACATAAACAACCGTACACGGACACAACAGATTTGGAGAGTAACTAGATACATTATTTACTCTCTAAAATTTTGTTCGGCGCATCTATAATTATAGCCCACAGTGCTGAGGCTATCATTGGGCGGCTAAAATTATGCATGCTCCCTCAAATAAGTCAGATTGGGCATCTTATAGGTGACCGAACATACTCAGTGTGTTAATCGTAACTCATCATGTAACTCGGTAACATTATGCAAGTCGTAACTATGTTTTGACAGCAACATCATAAAGTGGATGTGAGTGCGTGCGTATCGAGGCGAAAGAGAGTATAATAATCGTGAAGTATGAATCTAGATATACATATATATATATGTATAAATATATAGTGACTCATCTATAACATTGCAGTGCTGGTGACTGATACGTCTGTGAAATTTTTGAGTATAACGGTGTACAGTGTCTACATAATAAGTAGAGTGTAGTGGTATGTAATATGGGAGTGTAGTGATACATGATACATAAAAAGTAGAGTGTAATATTGTATGATGTATAGTCAGTACTGGGTATAATAATAGGTAGTGTGTAGGTAATAATAAGTCTCGTTATTTTTATAGAATATTTTGATTAAAATAGCATATAAAGCAGAGCATAAAATAACAAGTTATGGTTAGTCGATGATAAATCAAGACAAAATGTAAATGATAAAAGAGATGCAAGCCTGAATGAATGAATGGTAGTGAATGATAGAAACAATGACAGAAACAAGGAGAATAGTGAATGATAGAAACAGGGATGATAGAAACAAAAAGAGGTAATGAATGATACAAACAATGATAGAAACATTGATCGAAACAAAGATGATGGTGAGGGCTAGAAACACTCGTTGAAACAAAGCGCAAATGAGAGCGAGAAACGGAAAGCAGTCACCGTGAATTGTCACAGACACTGAGTGAGTGGAGAATCCTCGTTATGCGACCAGTAATTACTTTATTAAGAGAAATGTCTTCGAAACGAGGACTTCTGTGGCCACCCAAGCAAGAACCTATGCACGTGTGTGAAAGAGAGGTGTGTTTATATGTGTGTGCGTGTGTGTAGGTGAATTGTGTGTGAGGTTGTGCGTATGAATGTGAGGTGTGTGTACATGTGCGTGTGCGTGTACATGTGCGTGTGCGTGTACATGTGCGTGTGCGTGTACATGTGCGTGTGCGTGTGAATGTGCAGGGAGTGGGGATGGGGTTAAAATAACCGTTATTGAACAGCTACGGGTTTTCTGCGCGACGACTGGTGCGTTAACGCGTTGACTGCGATATGGATGCAGAACTTGCCTCCCCCTAAGGAGTTGAAATGATTCAACTTAATGTTGACTACTTCAGTTTTTATTTATGCGAGAATGAATATCAACAAAATCGTAACACGTTGATTGCGATACGACCCACCGGTGGGTCGTGTTTAAGTTTTTCCACTTACGAAATGATCCATCGATGGAACGTTTGAAAATTGGTTAACAATATTTTTAAATTGATTGTATTCGATTTACCCAGTTGATACTTATAAATTTTTTAATAACTTTTTACTTTATATTTGAGTTGGATATTGAACATCAGTTTAATTAACCGATCGCAGCCAATGTGCTGACTATGTTCGAATTTATCTTTTAACTTCCTTTTTTTCACCAAGAAATTGTAAGGAGTCCATGCAGCGTGATGTGCTTCTGACTGAAAGTAAAATGGTTGTTCTTATTTGATTCGAATTAAATCACATAGAAAATTATTAGGAATCAATCTATTTTAACGATCATATTCAGGTTATTAATTTATTCGTGCTTCACGGTTTTAGGATTTCCGCTTCGCTAAATTTCTTGTTTAGGCTTACCAGCCTGGCGTTTGGGTGCGCCAGCGGCGGAAGAACAAAGACAGAAGCTAAAATTTGCACGTCGTCAGCTAGATTTATTCTGTAACTCTTCTAAAATTTCAAGCTGTTTTTTATGTATTTTTCTCGTTATTTCTTCTCTTTTTCTGTTATTTGTTTATTTTTCAGTTATTTTTTAGTCATTTTTCCGCTTTTTATATTAATTTTATACCATATTTCTCGCCATTTCTCGTCATTTATCGAGGTAGAATCGCCAGAACAAGGCAGATAAAAAATGTTCGGTCAGGTTAGGATTTTTTCGGTAAAATTAGGTCTTTTTTCATAATTTTAAAAAAGAAACAATTTAGATTAAATAAGGTTAAAGTTAAAATAGAAGTTCGGGGGAAAATTAACGTGAAAGTTATTGAATGTATTGTTGTTACTGGATGCATTCTTGCCAAGTTTACCGTGAAGCTCAGGTGAGGCAAGGTCGAGTAGAATTTTATTTTTATAAACGTATGGATACAAAATAGCTGCAATGGAGTCCCATAAGCCTGGACGAATGCTAGCGTTCTTTTCTTAATATCTTCATTGTGAATCTTGACGATATTTGTGCGTGTGTTTCAAAATTGGAATAATGTGCACTGCTTCAACTCCTTCATTCCCCGTCAAAAGGAAGCGAAAGTTTTTCTAGTTAATTTGAATTATTGACTTCTGAAATTCAAACAGCTAATTACGTGTAAGCTCATTATAACGTGCACTTTTGAGGCCAGCACATCGGGGATTATTGATTCAAGTCGCGCAATTAAGGGCATCATATATAGAAAACTGTTTATGTTATTAACTGTTAATGTTATGAATAAAAAATGAAAATAGTATTGGATGTGAATGCTATTTAAACAGTGGTCAGTTCAAATAATTTTTGTCATATTAAATTCAAATTCAAAGATTCAAAAACAAAGAGAATAATTAAAAGCTCCGCATCGCAAGCATATATATACTCGTCCAAGCCAGACGTCGGCTGCGCGATACGTCGGCCTCTTCTTCCTAGAACCTGGCGAGACACTAAAAACGAGTATAACCATTTATTTACGTATATACAATATACATGTATGTGAATGCATGTGAGTATGCAATTTAGATACTAAGGTGTTATGCACAGATTAGATTATTTGTTAGTTTAGAGCCTCCCTATTCGCAACAAATGCGATCTAAAGAGAGGAAAGGAAGAAGGATGGCACCATTTAGTATGGAGTTAAGGGAACGTGGAATCTGTGCAGAAAGGACATAGAAACAGTAAGATGAGAAAGTTCATGAAACAAGATACAAGTTGAAAAAAGTAGAAGGTGCTGAAAAACAGGACAGAAGTGAACCGAAAAAAGACGGTCGATACTATTCTATGTCAATAAAAGGAAAACGTACGTAACCTTCAGCTTGGGACCTCGCATATTCCCCCTGCGAGCTCTAATTCCCGCAAATACACTACAGATGTATCCCCTGAAGGGAACGCCGAAATCAAAACCGTCCTAACGACACGTGTGAGTTGGGAGATCGCAGAAAATCCTTTCTTAAATTATTATTTTTTGCCCCACAAAATTGAGAGATATGGGAATTAGATTATTAGTTAGTTTAAGCCTCCCTATCCTCAACAAATGAGATCCAAAGAGAGGAAGGAAGAAGGCACCATTTAGTATGGAGTTAAGGGAACGTGGAATCTATGCAGAAAGGGCATAGAAACAGTAAGATGAAAAAGAAGTTCATGAAACAAGATCAAAGTTGAAGAAGAAAGTAGTAGGTGCTGAAAAAACAGGACAGCAGTGAACCGAAAAAAAGTTGGTCCGTAACAAAACAAAAACCTTATGTTATTTCAACACAAAGAAACCCTACCTAACCTTTAGCTCGGGCCCTCACATTGTCCCCCTGGGAGCGCTAATTCCCATAGATACAATAGTTGGAGATAAGGGAATGCAATTTCCTCAGTTGATGTGGAAGAATGGTGGGTTTTTATTACATTTGGCTTTAAATAAATTATAAATTTGGTGTTCAACAGATCTTCACTTAATCCTTTTAAACTTTATATTTTTATGGATCTTGTTTAAGAACACGTATGTTTTTCTTATTTATCCTACCCACACGCACGTTTTCCGAATTTACAAAAACTAGAAAATTTACAGGAGAAAAATTCGGCTGACGTGTAAATTTTGGCTTATAGGTTTCAGATCGCCAGCCTGTGGCGCACCTAAACGCCAGGTTGGTAAGCCTAAACAAGCCAACTCAACTCCATTCGGAGTCGAACAATTTAACTGTAATGTGATGTTGCATGTGCTCATGAGTGTTGTAATGCTACATCCACAACAATCAAATATGCCAAAAAATATGCCAAATATGCCAAAAATCTCATCAAAGGTTTTTAATGTGCATGCACAAAGTACATGAAACTAGAAACCTGTGCACATATTTTCACATGCCTGCCTAGCTAAATTGCTGTGTTCACCATAGTAGCCATGATGAAGGGTTACACATGCACTGTACAATAGTTTCATGTGTGTAGCGATCAAATCCACGATAATAAAAATCCGACATAGTAACTTGTGTTAAAAATTCGTCTTGAAACAAAACTAAAACTGCATCAGCCAAAACTATAATAAACTACAAACTTACATGTGCATCCTGATAAAAACAATATTAACCCAAACGTTCAAATAGCACAAAATATAGTTTTTTTTTAACGTTTAAAATCGATACCAAAAAGGATCTAACTCAAATAAAATCATAACTTACTCTGATTCTAAATTGGAATAAAAAAAACATCAAAATCAGGGAAGATTATAACTTACTCAATTTTTCAATTGAAACCAAAAAGTATCTAACTTATAACCTCCAATTCTAGATTAGAACCAAAAAAACACCTAACTCAAATTAAATTATAATTGACTCTAATTCTACATCAATTGAACCCAAAAAACCCTAACTCAGATAATATTGTAATTTACTCTATTTCTAAATTGAAACCAAAAAACACCTAGCTCAAACATGATAATAAATCCCTCTCATTTTAAATTTAAGATAAAAACACAAACCTAACTCAAATAATAAACCTAACCCAAATAACAAACGTTACTCAAATAACAAACTTAACTCAAACAATAAAAAAACGAGTAACTCAAGTAAAACTATAACTCACTCTGAAGAGCTCTGAGGGAGAGCTGGTGGTGGAGGAAGGGGAAGGAGGGCCACAACCCAGGTTGGGGAAGGTGGCCCAGCAGCGCGGGGGGCCCCACGCCGGGGAACCTGGGTTCAGAGATGGGCCCCACAGCCGTGGGTCGCACCACCGTCTGTGAGGGGAGATCCGATCTTTCCTTCTCGTCTTGTTCCTCTGAGTCGACGTGAATATCGTCATCCCCATCCTCTATATCTTCGTCGCACCCCGGGGTGTGGGGAGACGGGGATCGGGGCAATCTCCGGTCCTTAGGCATCTCAGGGGACCTACTTAACCGATTGTGCAGGATTGTATAGGCTTGGGCGGCCGTGGTGGCAATCCTGAAAGCGCTGTCGCCGCGCATGGTCAGGTATTTGGTCGTGTTGGGGACTGAAGGTAGGAAATTGTTGCTAGATCGAATGCAGTTGTCACCCCCGCTGTCATTTCTGTCGCCTCCTCCTCGGTCTTCCGTCTCCCGAACGGAGTCCCCAGCATTCCCTGCTCCCGATCTAATCCTCTCTTCATCCCTCGGAATAAATACGTCGTCGCCTACTGAAGAAGTGGAGTCGTCTGGTCTGAACTCCCCCTCACTGGGGAAATCATCCACCTCTCGCCGGTAGTCCGAGTCGTGAGGGTAATCCCCTTCTAGAGTGGATGAATCCCCCTTTTGGAGTTGGGGACTGTCGGCACTGGGAGATCCTGCCAATATTGAGTCAACCGAAAACGAAGAGAAGCTTTTCCGGACGACCGCGCTGAAGGCAGACTGAGGTTTATCGCCTAAAGTGACGTTTATAGCCGCACTAGACATCGTTTAGTTTTTGCAGTTTTAGGGTGTTGGTGATGAGAACACAAAAAAACGGGGTTACTATAAGTTGAAGTTCCTGGTCAGTAACATTTCATGATCAATTTCAAGATGGCTGTAACTTTTTTTCCCTCCACGCCACCGAATTTTCACCGTCCAAATACCGTGACGTGATGATTTTCAGGAGCTGGTCGAAGGAGGGAAGCTCACATTGTTATAACCTGAAGAAGGCGAGTCGAAAATTGATCACAGCATTTAATAAACAGTCTCATTATTTGAAATGAAAGAACGTACGGTACAATTACATCAAATACACAGGTGCACGTCAAGTTACGGGGTAGAATTCATCAATCAGCGATGCACCACAAGTTGTCAATAAAAGTTAGCTGGAACCGAAAATCACTGTGTAGGAAGCAGCCAAAGAGATAGCGTCCTAGCAGACGATGGGTAAAAATTGCTCGAAAATCGGAAGCAGAGCTCAATCGGGGAATGTTCTCGGTATATAATTTCCTGAAGTTCCGGCAAAAGCAGTACTCAGAGCTTGGAAATGAACATAGGAATGAAGTCAAATTCCGTACCACTCAGGTTTGTAGGCTTGAAGGTTGCGCATTCAAAGGCCCTTTTTCTTGGCATTGAACTTCGCAATACATTCCTGCTTTATTTCCGCCCTGGCAGAAACAGCACGCGAAAATACAGTTCTCGCGCTTAAGAGCAAATGATCCAAAATTTCATGTCTCACTCGCTGATTCAAATGGGTGCCACAAAATCAAATGAAGCAGCGAAGCGCATATTGTTGTGCCGATGACCAAGGTATCGAGAACGAAGCAACTGGCCGCCCAAGAGCACTGCTATCTATAGACTGGCTATTAATGCTAGATCCTAAAGCTCCTCGCAATCATCTACGCCCCTCCCCTTAACAAACCCAATCCTATTACAGGTAAATTAAGAGGAGGAGCCTTCAATATACCACTTATACTCAAAGTGAAGCAGTTATCTAGCAAATCCCTCCGCCCCTGCCCTACTTGGGATATCGTGCAAAGTTTCTCTAGAAGGCCGGCGCTTGAATTTCTGAGGGCGGAGCTTAGTCCTCACGAACTTTAATATAGGAGGGCAGAGACCGTTAAATGTGGGCGGGGCAACCCACCAAATGTTGTTAAAAGGGGCGGATCCGTTGGAAATGTTCAGGAGAACTCTCAGAAGTCGTTAAAAAGGGGCGGGATCACAATTGCCGGTTCGACCAATGGGAAGTCGTCAAGAGAAGAGGGGTGCCAGGCGTTCTCGCAGATAGACAAGGAAATAAAGAGTCCATTGAAGCTAACAACGCGAAAGATGCCTTCAGAGGCTCTTTAAAGGAATTAGAATAAACGTTTATTGCTTGTCAAGATACTTGAATCAATCAATGCCTCAGATTCAATAGCTAACTAATTGACGTCGATAATGCCTTGGCTATACAGTGCTCGCTCTCTGCAAAGTTCCTTAATTCACTGAATTTATGGCTACTGAATACTAAATGAGAGACATTAAAGTGATTCTCAGCAGCCATATATATAAGAGATACTTCCTCGAGCAGATGCGAAGGACTCTGCGTGGGAATCATGTATTTAGCGATGTATACATTAAGAATTACTTGAATTGTCATGTTAATGAATTATAGCTAATTGAACTCGTCCAACATTATAATGTTATATCAATCCTCACATTAATTAATCTTGCTGAAATGAATTCCCGCAATTTTATGATGTTATCGATGGCATGCATGCTCTATTGTGATATAATTGATGGGATTCGTGCAAAATGGAACAATGGATAGAATTCGTGCAATATGGTACAATCGATGGGATTCGTGCAATATGGTACAATGGATGGAATTCGTGCAATATGGTGCAATGGATGGAATTCGTGCAATATGATATTGATGAAATTCGTGCAATATGTTATCAAAAGGATTCGTACAATATTATGATGTAATCGATGGGATTTGTGCTGCATTATGATGTAATCGATGGGATTTGTGCTGCATTATGATGTAATCGATGGGATTTGTGCTGCATTATGATGTAATCGATGGGATTTGTGCTGCATTATGATGTAATCGAAGATAATATGCCAAATTTGGGAAAAAGTTATCCTCTCTAGGAATTTCATTTAAGAATTTTGAAACAATTTGCTTCATCGTAGTAGTACGACTTTGTGTGTAAGTGGAATTAGACGAACTTACGCCATGAGCTGCACCCCGCAATTACTAAAATTGTTCGGAAATCTGATATATCAAGAAAATTTTTAAAAATTCTCTAAACCTAATCAAAAATTCATTTAGCCCCTCAAAGTATTTTTAAAATTTCCTAAATTCCATCTAAAGTTCAATCACCCCCCTTGAAATGTTTCAAAATTCCCTAAATCCCTTCAAAAGTTTATTAAACCCCATCAAAGAACTTGGGAGATTCCCTAAAACCCCTCAAAAGTTTATAAAACCCCATCAAAGAATTCCAAAAATTCCCTAGAACCCATCAAAAGTTCATAAAACCCTTTCAAAGAATTCCAAAAATTCCCTAAAACCCATCAAAAGTTCCCTAAGCCCCATCAAAAAACTTCAAAAGTTCCCTAAGCCCCACCCAGTTTTTAGGGCCTGCATGCGCCGAATTGCCAGGTCTTGGCGCTAGTTTGGCAAATTATCGAACCTCGGCGCGCGTGTGAGGAATTCAACCTAAACATGTAAACATCGATAGGGAAATATAGGAAATAAATCAGGCTACATTGGGGAAAATAGGAAATTAATTAAAGGTTACATCACGAAAAATAGATGATTAACCAGGCTACATTGGAAAAAATAGGAGAATAATCAAGCTACACTGTGGAAAATTGTAGATTAATCAAGCTAAACTAGGGAAAATAGGAGAGTAATCAAGCAACATTGGGGAGCTTTATCATGCTACACTTGAGAAAACATGAGTTTAATCAGGTTACAAATGGAAAATATGAGATTGATCAAGTTACATGGGAAAATATGAGATCAATCAGGTTACATGGGGAAAATATGAGATTGATATCAGGTTACATGGGGAAAATATGAGATCAATCAGGTTACATGCATGGGGAAAATATGAGATTAATCAAGGTACACTGGGGAAATAGATTAATCAGGTTACATGGGGTAAATAGAAGTTAATCAGGCTAAACTGTGGGTAAATATAATTTAACATGGTTAAACTGTGAAAAATATGAGTTTAATCAGGCTACACTGAGGCAATATGAGCTCAGCCAGGCAACATTGACAAAGAAAATAACCTAAAGATGGCCATAGACGATCAATTTAATTGTCAATATTATTGACTCAACATATTGATGAGATTTTTTTAATGCGTACAAATTCAATTAATTGACGGTCGTCAATCAAGCCCAGAGACGATAAATTAAATTGTCCATATTCATCATTGTCAATTATATTGACAATGATATTGATCGTCTATGGGCCGCTTAAGCCTGGCTACAGCCGGGCGTCATCAACACCAGCACCACGAAGCTACAGCGCCGGAGAAATCATTACAAGGCGTAGGTTGCAGGCTGAGTATTTAGCATTATTTCTAAATTAATGAAGACTTGAGCGATAGCAACTCATTTTGCGGCCTTCGAATTTGTGTGTTAATTGAGTATAAATCAGTACATACGGACACACATGCGTACCTACATACAAGCGTACGTACATACGTGCGTACGTACATACATATGTACGTGCGTACGTACATACGTGTGTACGTACTTACATACGTGTGTACGTACTTACATACATGTGTACGTAGATATGCGTGCGTGCGTACTTACACATGCGTACGTACTTACACATGCGTGCGTACGTACTTACACATGCGTACGTACATACATGCGTACGAATACATACATGCGTACGTACATACTATTATACAGTCACTAAATTAGATTAGATTAAGTCTCCCGAACTTCAACAAAGGTGTTGCTAAGAGAAGGAGGAGGAGAGCACCATTTCAAAATCATCAAATTAGATTAGGTGAGCTATCTTAAGGGTCTCTAACCATAAGCAAGGTGTCCCCAGAAAAGAAAGGAGGAAGGCACCATTCGCACGATAATGAGGGAACCAGGAATCAGTGCACTGAAGGTGTGATCCCAAGCAGTGCGCATAGAAACAGAGAGATTAATGGATGAAATGGATTTGATTAATAGGACTGAAACAAGTTAAAAAATTAAAAAAATAGGTGCTGGAAAAAACAGCAATAAACTGAAAGGAAATGGTCCGTTACAGTGCAAAGAAAAAAACATTTTTATTTGCTTCAGAACCATTTTCCAAAAAAACAAGGTCTACCCGACATTCATCTTGAGACCTCACATTTTCCTCCTGGTGGCGCAAATTCCCATAGATACAATGTCCCCAATAGTTGTAGCAGTCGCTACATGCATAGACTTAATTTTGGAATATATATATATACATAAATATACATATATATAAATATATGGAAATATATATATCTATATATGTAAATAAAGAATAAAAATATGTATAAATGATATGTACATATTTGATTTATATTTGTATATGTTAAATATATGTATATATAAAAAATATATACATATAATTATATATATATATAGAGAGAAGCAGGCATGTGTATGTTATCGTGCAGATTCTGTCGCTCGCCTTGAATGAGAACGGTTCATTTTGAGGGGTATTTAAATGAGCGATTAAGGCTCATTATGTTAAAGCGCTTAATTACATCGCCTCATTAAACGAGCCTCTTCTTGCTTCTCATTAACATTAACGAGGAGAAATTCTGGCCGTTCGCAGACATATCATACGTATAAATTCTTGTGTTGTGCGAACATGCTTGTGAACACATCATTTATACATACATATGTATTATATTTGCATACACATACATATATATTTTATGTGTAGACACATACATGTATATGATATATGTATACACACATTGATGTATAATATATGTGTATACACACATACATGTATAATATATATGTATACACACATACATGTATTTAATATTTATAATATTATATATACATATATATATATATATATTATATATATTATACATACACGTATATATAACCTATTGGTTTATTCATACACATTTACGCATGATACACAGGTATTTACTAATACAAATTGAGGAACATGTGTATTTTAACACAGCTCATTTTTTTTATGTACCAGGATTAGACCAAGTATAAGGTATTTGCGGGGATTTTTTTATGTCATACAAGTACTCACTTTGCACACCTACATATATACTTCTACGTGTACGTGAAGGTTGAAATGTGTAGTTATTCTGTTTAATTATTAATTGGAATCAAAACTGTCTATTGGTCAGATCGAATAAACTTTACTTTCCATGTAGAATACAGTAAAAGCATGTGTTGTTCTATTTACAGGGCGTTCAAGAACAAAAGGTACAAAATTGGACACCGAATAGAAAATGGTGAAATAAAAACTTTTTGTTCATTGAAATTTTTGTAAAAAAGTTGGGTTTTTTGAGATATTAGCTGCTTATTGTTTTAAAGGAGAAAATTCAGTTTCACAATTACTCGCAATATTTATTTTTGTAATTTACGCCACAAACACTTCTATTCTGAGAGTTTATAAAAATAAAGTTTAGTGTTAGCGATATTCCGTAAAAAGTCTTGTAGCCAGAATTGCAGTGGCTGCTGGTGAGATTTTTAAAATGCCAGACGTGTTCCCTTATATCCGGCAGTCGTGTAGGCTAAGATTTGAAAAGTGCACTGATGTAGGTGGAACACATTTTGAACAATTTTTGTGTAGTAAATATAAAATAAATTTTGCGAGTAATTGTATCATTAAATTTCATCCTTTAAAACAATAAACAGCTAATATCTCTAAAACCCTAGCTTTTTTCGAAAAATTCCATAGAAGAAAAAGTGTTCATTTGGCTATTTTCTACTTGGTGCGAAATTTTGTATCTCTTGTTCTGAAACACCCTGTATATTATTATTCCATCCCACATCCTAATTATCTTGTGATTGACAGGTGGTGTGCTTCCGTTAGCCTGGGCAAGATTTCAACATGGGACACCAAAAGGGAAAAGTCGACCTCTCTATAATATTGCAAAGAAATATACCTACACAATTCAAGCATTTCATGATAATTTTCTGGGAGAAATAATCGGTTTAGCTTATGGATACTTGTTAAAATAATTAAACGTGTATCCCTGGTCTGGATTATCTATAATAATTTAACACGTATTCTTGGTGTAAATTATATATAGTAATTCAACACGCGTGTCTCTGGTCTGAATTATAGATAGTAATTTAATACGTGTCTCCTTGGTCANTTATTAGAGCTACATGTTAATCATACCGAACTATTTCACACTCATGAATGAACATGAGAATCGACCTCTAGCAATCCGCAATTAATAATTACATGAATGATCTAACATTCTGGAGCACATGTAGATTGTTTTGCATTCTAAAGTCACACGCAAAATTCCCATGCAAAATTTACTGGCGTAAATTCATTTGCAAATTTAAACAGGCGTAAATTTACACGCGGAAACCACTCGTGAATTTCATATGCAAATTGGGCACCCATACTCGGCATATAAATTTCATAGCGCCCATAACCATAAAATATAAAACTCGTAAGCAGACCTGCATCGGAGCAAATTTCTAATAGAGAAAGATTAGATGTTCGTTTAAATCTCCGTAACCGTAAAAAAATGAGTTTCGAAGAGAAGAAGGAGGAAGGCACCATTCAGTTTGGAGATAACGGGACGCGGAATCTATGCAGAAGGGGCATAGAAACAGAAAGTTGAGAAAGAAGTTCATGAAACAAGATCAAAGTTGAAGAAGAAAGTAGTAGGTACTGAAAAACAGGACAGGAGTCAACCGAAAAAAGGTTGGTCCTTAACATAACAAAAATATTTTATTTCAACAAAAAAAAAGGCCTAGCTAACTCTACGCTCGGGCCTTCGCACATATTCTCCCAGCACATGCATGGAGCGCTAGTTCCCATAGATACATTAGTTGAATCCCCCTGAGGGATGCATGGAAAACTGCGATTTGAAATGAATATGTAAGGTAATTATATATCTGTAATAATTATCGAAATACAATAATTATCGAAATAAAATAATCATCGAGCGGTAATAATCATCCAGCTCTAATGATTATTACGTTATTAATACTATTAATATTTCTCATAGCTAATACGAAAATGACGATTATGTAGAGAAAATAATTTATCAAAAATAATTAAAAAAAATTATGTAGCCATAATAATTATACATGAATGATAATTACATAAGATTGATAATTATACACGAGTTAATTATGTGGATATTATAATCCAAAGGTTATCCCTCTTATAATAAAACGCCACTTGTCGCCCCCAAATTTATCAATTATAAATAAATAAATTTGTACATCTAGTACGTAATTTCTCCTATGTTATTACGGTGGTAATCTCATTGAAGGCATTAAATTGGTTGGTGCGTGTGTCTGTGACGCTCACAAGGACGCTCAATGACCGTATCTGTGATACGAGTTTCACCAGCGCACAAGTACAAGAATATTTTAATGGCGGGTACTGTTGGGATGGATATAATTCTTTAGTATCCATACCTACGAGATTTATGGAACCAAAACACCGAATCCCGTCATTTTTGACGAGTCCTTGACACTAATATGGATATAATAATTTAGTTGTTATTGGAATCATAATGCTGCAACAACACAACCAACAACACCACAACCAGCACCACAACCAACAACACAACACCAACAACACAACACCAACAACACAACACCAACAACACAACGCCAACAACACAACACCAAACCAAATTTCACACATCCCCTTGTCGCAGAAGCACCATTACGCTCACCACTCTAGACCATTTAGAAAGCATCACCTCGAGAGGTTTGGGTAACGAATGAGGTGTGGGTAACGAATGAGGTGTGGGTAACGAATGAGGTGTGGGTAACGAATGAGTTGTGGGTAACGAATGAGGTGTGGGTAACGAATGAGGTGTGGGTTATGAATGAGGAGTGGGTAACAGATGAGGTGCTGTGACAAAGAGGCAATAGACGGAGCGAGGCGCCACAATGCGACTGCTACAACAAAGCATCCGATCGTCTATTGAGACCAGCCTACACGGAGCATTCGATCGCCTATTGAGGCCTACTTCAAGTCGAGGACTTCTGTTATTTTGCTGCATTTTGTGGGAGCGGCGGCTGCCTGCGCGTGGGAGAGGCATGGCAACAGCGTGTGCTGGCGGCGACAGCCGCAAACTTGAATGTTCCCTGCCACCAATGTTGAAATGCTCTGAAAAATTCGAGCATTCAAACGAACTCTATCCCCCACACACTCGCAACATCCCCCACACACTCGCAACATCCCCCACACACTCGCAACATCCCCCACACACTCGCAACATCCCCCACACACTC
>JACJUY010007639.1:0-19714 GCA_014220935.1 Platorchestia sp. MABIK
AGCATAAAAACGCATCTCGTCTGTGGAGTGGATGGAAGAACGCCATTTCTTTAAACCGCGTTCCCTCGCTCAAGCCTGTGAGTTTCGTATGGTCATACCACAGAGAGCCTTTGTACGCGAGGGAAAATCAGTCGCCGGTGATCAGACAAAGGCTTTTCTTGTTTTCCTTTGCCAAGAAAATTAGTGATGCAATTAAGAGCTGTCAGCATCAGAGAGTCATCAATAGAACAACGTAGCAATGACAGGCGATGGCATGAAGCATAAATGCCTTTGGAATACAGGTAAGGTGGAATTCCCATTGAAGTCTAGTTATTCATGGTTATTCATGGTTATGAAGGTGGCCTTTTACGTGTACGAACGTTGCGTCAAATTGAACAGTAAGTCGAAAAATAAAGCGTGCGGTAGAGGTCACTTTTAGGTGCTACAAATACTGATGCACCGAACTTACTCTTGGTACAGCATCTTTGAATTTAACTAATAATTTTGTCATTTATTACAGTAGTTGAAGCGCAACTAGTTCTGTGACTGTTTGACCATGTTAAAATCCGTACTGAAGGAACAAGTAGTGCTAAAAATATGCTTTGTATCGTTGTACCTCTCTGTGAAGTTTAGAGACAGCTAGCGTTATAACATGGTTTGTATCGTTGGACCTCTCTGTGAAGCTATTTACGATGCCGAGCAAAGATTTTGACGTTCAGAGAACACTGTGAAAGCCACATTTCTTGGCGATAAGCTTCTCCGAAGCAATAACCGTCAGCTTCTCCTTGTGCACCGATCTAATGTATGGGCCGTGAAGCCTATTGCTGCTTAGGTGATCTTCATTACAAGCTCATGAATACATTTAACACTCTAGACTGCCATTGCAAGCCTGCGCTTGTCAGGGCTACAACACAACTTATAGATCTCCGTTCCGTGATGAATGCTCTGGACAGCCATCGCCACACGCGTGTACGGCTTTCGGGTCTAAGTCAAATCTTGACGTAACTTCAAAGTTCTTGGCAAGTACAAGTGTTTAAACTTGATCTAAAAGCTAAGTATAATGACTGGCGAGTGCGTATTAGATATTTAGATTTATTCAAAATGTTCTTATGTGATGAATGCGCTTCTGTAGATAAAATCAGGTTCTTAAGAGGCTTTTTACCGTTTTGTTCCGCTAATGTTCACATCTTTGTTTTCTTTATATTAGCCATTGCTTAATTTAAATCAGGCCCTTCAGTTTGAATGAGAAGATAGCAGAACGTGAGCTCACACAAAGAAAAATTCTGTACAGCTAAAGTCTTCGTAACTGAAGTATCCAGGAATAGATTACATAAGTTAGTTTGAGCTTCCCTTACCGCAACAAAGGCATTCCAAAGAGATGAAGTATGAAAGCACCTTTTAGTTGGGGGTTAAGAGAACGCAGAATTTACACACAAGGTGTGTCCCCGCGCAGGATCTTGCGAGCATAGAATGAAGTTTGCGTGTAGAATAAACTCATTCATAAAAGTTGAGTTCACTCATTTATACTCATTACTCTCAATAGAAAATTTTTTATTGACTCTGCATGAAGTAATCGTGCGAAGTTATTTTTAAAGTCTTCACTTAAATTGTTACCGCATTTATTTTCACGTACGCGATGTAAAATATCAATTTAAAATCAGTCGGATAATTTTCTTAGAAAACAGGCTTAAACATGATCTCTAGGCACTAAGGCGATTTTGATTTCTTGCTCTCGTTTCGATTACATGAAAACCTCGCATGCGACTGAAGCTTATTGGAAAGTGCCTACTGCCTTATTCAAACTAATCACACGGTTTTCATTCGGATCATCTAGCGACATCGAGACTAGTCAACCGATCCCATGAAAATAACATGCGGAACGCGGAGATAAAACGCCCGTTGTTTGATCGCAATTAGCCGGCAACTCGTATACACTCATCCAGTGTTTCAATCATGAAGTTTTCGAGGGGGTTTACACAGGCAAGCCAGTGTTATCTCGAACGTGGGCAGGAAAGCTTCGAAAATTCATAAATTTTTCATTCATCGCGTGATACTGCATGCATCAGGGTTAACGACGGTGGCTTCAATTGAAAACACACTTTATATTCCCTGGCTGGATATCAGCCCGCTCCTCAATTTGAGTACCTTACGAAATCCGTATTAGAGGAAGAAGTATTCGCAGTATTAGAATCCTTGCTCAGAACTTAGGGAAAGCTTCCTAGTGGAATTTATGAATGAGAGTGAACGTATGAAAGCGGGCATTTTAATTCGGGTTGTGTGATCATTTTGCCCTCAATTGCATTTCCAAGTACAATTATAATTTCCACGTACAATTAGGACAATGTAATAAATTCTTTGGTAAAGGCGCGCACCAATTAGAATAATATTATTACCATGAACTACTCGAATCAGTTCATGTAATTGAAGTTTATCCCTGAGTTTCAAAAGGACACAAATGGCATTTTCGCCTTCGTTGCTATGGCAACACTGAAGTTCAAATGTGAAATGTTCACGTATGTGATATTTTTTGCTCCGATTTAAATAAATTTTCTTTTCATCTCGTGCGAATTGTAACAGGATTTTTGGTACAACATAAATGACATAAATGACTATATCAAGTATTCACGTCGATTATGCATGGTAAAAATTTCGATAGTCGCAAACTTTGAAGAATGTGTGCTACTTCTCTAGAAGAAACTGCTGGCAAATAACAACGCTTTGCAAGTCCGCGCTACACGAATAAGAAATATACCGTAACTATAAATATCCCTATGGGCTTGTAAACTTTGATAATTTTGTTGCTTGGTAGCTCAAATTTCGCTAATTTTCTCACATACGCGGTGAGCAAGGACGTTCTCTTATTCCCTTAAAATATTGCCTACATATTTACTCCCTCGATTATTATTTCAGGCTGGTGCAAATATCACTTCACCATTTTGAACATTTACTACACGACGGCTCATACAGCCATGAAAATGCGTTACACACGAAATGAAAAAGAAAATCTTAAAGTTTTATCTCGCANTCGATGATACGGATTTGAAGAATATTTTGTTTTCGAAATGTAAAGAATTTTCAAATCCCAAAAATTCTGAAATACATCAAGGACCAACTATCAAAGATAGTGGAAAGTAATTTCTCTCACATTGGATTGTTAGCAGCAGTACAGAGGGACTTCATAAGAAGATTCAATCAATAAAGGCATACCAAGTATTGCAGTATTGCAATGATTTCAAGCTTCACAGATTTCGGCACGACAGCAGACAAAGAACGCTCTGGCAGACCGAGGTCGGTACGAAATGCATGTGTAACTTAACGCGTTTCATTGGGTGTTGCTGCAGATTTGAGTATGTGTAATTCCACATTTATGCATGAGCAAGTCAAGATGTTTCATCGAGTGTTGCAGTAGATTTGAGTACGTGTAATTCAACATGTATCATTGAGTGCTGCAGCAGATCAATTCGCCTAATCCTCTCCATGAGTTGAAAAAAACATCATCAACAGAAGAACTCAAGATACTTTGAAAAAAGGCATGAAATTATTGCACGTTGAATACGCTTATGTTTTAATAATCATGGAGAACATTTTAAGAATACCATATTTAAATAAAAGTACTTAAAGATTTTCTCCTACATTTTCCATGAAACTGTTTTATTGTTGAATTAACTGTGGTGTAGTAAATGTTTGAAATGGTGAAGTGAGTTGAAGAAAAATTAAGTACTTACTAAAAAAATATCTTCAATGGTAGTTATAAAGACGAATGATTCCGATTGCAACAAATTAAATCCTTGTAATTCCTATCGTTCAGTTTTGCGGTTCAGATCAGTGATCGAAACACTTAAATATTACGGAAATGAGACAAAAACTTACGGGTGAGTTAATTTTAATAAAATGATTGATTGGCCTCAATGAAAGGTTTCCATGAAAATTTATTTAAATACAATTTCTGAGTCTTTATATCTTTCTTCGTTCGCTGACCCTTCACCTCTCGCGCGTACATAGAAATACGTGGAAAAGTTTAAAGCAACTTAACCGCTGATTACAAAAAACAGTTTCTCTTCTCAATCTAGAGCAGCTTTGTTAAAATATGCTCATGTCAGTGCTAGGTAATTACCAGGCAGCGAAGTACGAAGCTTTAATTGGCTCTCGTGGCTGTGTAGGCAAAGTCTGCTATTTTAATGTGAGGCAGCGAGGCTTCATTGTAAGAGGGTCTTAAGTCAACTTGTTATGAGCATCCCCTGATGCGGAGAATGGCAGAGTGTTCCATAATAATATGTTGAGAGCTATTTTCTTAAAACTTTAAAAGCAGAGTTAAAGTGTAACAAACTGCTGAAGAGAACATAATACGATTGACACACAGTACTTGACTGTCAGAGTGATCCGAATAAATATGTTGAGAGCAATTTTCTTAAAACATTGAAAGCAGACTTAAGTTAATGTGTAACGATCTGCTGAAGTGAACATGACAGGATTAACATACATGAGTGCTCTGTGTCTGAATGTTATGAACGTTGAAAACTGCTATGAATTGCTCATGTCAACGTGTAGTGAGGGAGCTTGTGTGAACGTCAGAACTCAGCGGTTGAACAGCGTCTAGATATGTTCATGAAGATCATTATTTAGCGGAACTCGGTACAATGGGCTCATAAAAGTGCAATATAATAATTGAACGTCGAAGTAATTCGAAAATTATTTTGAGAACAAATAATAAATATGAAAACAGCGTAATTCTAAACTTTCGATGTAAAATTTCCTCACTTTGGTTTTCTAAATATCCTAACACAAAGTTTTCTATTTCTAATTAGTGAAAATACCACGATGATTATTGTAATATTTATGACAAAGGTGCTCAATTTTTAACTGCATGAAAAGCTACATTAGTTTTAGGCATCGGAGCAATTGCAACACATGGACTTAATTAACTAGTCTCCGAACAAGTACATGTTTCTGTTATCAATACCCAGGAATTTTAGCATGCATGTTAACTTCAATCTTCATTCAAAAATCACGTTCCAGTGTTCAATGCCCCCATGAGGACCATTTAATTTTGTGAGAGCATCTCAGAAAATTTCCTTCGTGTCCCTTTTTAGCGTTGAAATTGCACAGGCAGCGTGCAGTGAAAATTTTTATTTTAAAACTCTTTGTTAAATCCGTATTAGTAATGTATATAAGAGAATTAAAGTCCACAAAAGAGATGACTAGTAATGACCTTATGAGCTTGAGCAAGTGACATTGAAATTTCTACAATGTCCAAAGCACTCTTGACAAAGTGTTTATAACTGTTATATACCCTAATAACGCAAAAACAGTCATTTGGATTGCAACATGTTAGATCAACATTCAAAGGTCAACATTGTCGAAAGAGATTCCATTTTTAATTCAGTTAATAAGAGACGGAGTATTTGCTTAAAACGTGAACTGAACATCAATGTGATGCCATCACCTTCACTAGAAACAACAAAACAAGAAATTAACAAATTGAACACATGTCTGTTCACGAAGAAATGACGGGAAGTTTATCAGCGATTTTCAACGATGTTGTGAAAGTTACTAGCCATTAGTTCCGGAGCGAAAATTTGTTTGCATTTTCTATCTGGTAAGCAAATTCAATCAATAATTAAAAAAAACATGAAGAAACCAATGCGATTGGAACTCCTAAGTATATTTTTCTGTTGGCGTCTACTAAACGACGGCAACTGTTTAATGTTTTTCGAACCCCATCGGGCGATGTCCAAAAATTTCGGTTAATCTCGTACAAAAGCCTCTTTTAATGAACACCTGAGCTGAACAAAGGCGGCTTTACCGAAGAGAGCTTCATATCACTGCGACCGGCACTGTTGTCGTCGTCTGGACCCTCCTGTGAGACGGAAGTCAGCACCACCTGATGCTGGTCTGTATTGTGCGGAGCTCACCTGCCTCTCACCTCAAGTTTGATTCCAGTTCTATGGATCGGAGGGTAGACGTGGTTTCTTCTCTGATTCATCTTTTCACTGACAAGAAGGCGCGAAGCAAATCAAAGCCTATCATGGACTTGAAGAGAAATAGTGTTTTTCTTGCTGTAATAATGTTTTGACTCACCCATGAGAAATTCCTTTGTTGCTTGAACAAAGGTGTTGTACCAGGATCGTTTCAAGTGGTACTTATTTTTTGCCCAGAATAGTTTGAAGAATTCATATCTTCTATTCCTGGAATCATCAATGCATTTGCGACGTGTAATATTTGCTTGATCTGTAAAAGTTAGCTAGTACGTTATGTTTCATTATAAAAATGTAAAAGTAACGAATTCAGAAATTAAACCACAAAAATAAATTAAAAGCCGGTATCCAAAAATAGTCCCGAACCTCAACTGCTCATTGCATTGGTAATTTAGAGAATAATTGAATTCTGTGATATTTTATTTATTAATAAATACATAAGAAAGTTTTATTGTTAAATAGCTTACCATTTTTCCATCAAATTATGGAAAAATGTAAGGGTTCACAAGGTCATCGTGGCTGAGTGTTTAAGAGCGCGCACCCTTCACAAAGAGGGTCGCCAGTTCGAATCCCGGCAATGTAAAGTGATCGCGCAGTCAGGCATTGGCATCTGGCCTCCAAAGTCTCCTGACCTGACGATATCCGACTTCCCACCATTGGGACTCATTATGGAAATAGGTTTCTATTGATAGGGCTAATGAAATGGTTGACTTCAAGATAAATATCCTGGGACAAATCAGGAACATCACGGGTTTCGCTTTCATTTATTACAAACAGAAAAATGATCGAAAATAGAAATTCGCAACCGCGAAAACGGAAGTTTCTGATAGAAAAATTTTTCACATCGATACGTTATTTTTAATTAAAGAATTGGAGTTAGGTAAATACTGACTTAAACTACATCGTTTTTTCGTGAGTGATTGTAGAAAAATTTCATTAAGTTTTAATTTTTCGTTCATTCCCAGACAACCTCTGAACAAATTGAAGCATCATGACAAAGTAAAGTTTAGCGTCAAGCGGTAGTCGCCTAAATTGTTCAATTGTATTCTGTATACAGGAAATCCTTGAATAAATTCGAATGGTTATAAATTTATGCAATTCTGAAATAATTAGCTCTGCTTTTTGTCTTGAATTGGTTCTCATTACGTTTGCTTCGTATTCAGTTTTATTTTCTAATTATTGTTATCGTTTTCGTTTCGGTTCTTCTTGTATTAGTTTCCTCTTTAGTTTCGTGGTGCACACTTTGCTACCTTCGCAACCCCTTGTCTTTTGCTTGTCAGATTGGCCATATTTTGTCTCCTTCTCACAGATTACTGTATACTTTACAACTCGGATTATTTTTTTCGCTTATCACCATCCGCGCTCTGCTTTCATGTACTAAAATAGGGTGAATTGCAACACTGTTTGTAAAACTAACACGTTGATTTTAAGTATAAGTTATTGAAGTAATCTGAAGTCCAGTTCTCTATAAAACTTTCGTTTTGGCGTTGTTCGTTTTTTTCGTTTCGTTAATAAACCGTCAGAAATATCGCATTTTGAACGCAATTCTTATCTGTTTTATACCATCTGTGCAAGACCTTCAAATTTTTACTTGATTTGCGAATGAGATCTTCAAATTTTGCAGAGATTTTCAAATCTCTATTCGATTTTGGAATGAAATATTTTCATTCCGCTTAAACCAAAATTTCTATTTGCTTTTGGAATGAAATCTTCAAAATTTTAACTTGGATTTGAAATGAACTTATCTGTTGCGTTCTATCGTTCTTCTCCTCGATAACGTTTTTGGTATCAATTTTCTATTGGATTTAAAAATAAATATTAGTAACGACAAATGCAGTTTGACTTTTTCCAGGTCATCCCTCTGTCCTAAGATATTGATACCTTTTACCTGAGACGAGATATTTGACTGATGTGTTGAGTAGTTATGTATCAGGTGGTACGCAGGGAAAATTTAAACTCATCTGCGCGACTTTATTTTGAATTCCAGGTTGCGCTAAGCACTACAACGATTTATGATGAAATAAACGATTGATGAAGCTGCAGTAATTGCTCTAGCAAAATGCAAAGTTTAAGCATCATGTTCTGCCGTTTTGGGAGCATGAAATTAACTTTTCTTTGCCCTACCGACTCTATTTCCATGCATTATGTAAATGACATTATTATTCCTTCTTTTCTCTCTCTTTACTTTCCAGGCACAAGTCAGTCGAAGACCAAATTCAAAGTGTGGCTTACTGAGCGTGCATACTCTTGAACGATTTCTTAAATGGCTAGGAATCTTGAAACGAAATACATTTTTATGAAAGAATCTGCCCTATCGCCGTCAGGAGTCTTCTTCCCTAGCACAACGCAGCTCCGTCGTCTAATAGACTTAACAAAGATCGAGTCGTAAAGAGTTATATCAGCGATAGCGTTGAAAATGTGCAGTGGTAGCGGACAAAAGGGCTTTGATGGACTAGGGCGTTAACAGATGTACGTCGGGAAAGCCTGAACAGCCAGGCAGAAAACGTCCACGGATAACCGAGGTCAACGTTAACTCCTACGATGGGGCCTGACTTGCCCCAAATAGGGTCCAGCCTCTCCAGATGCGGCAAAAAACAGCTTTTAGTACAAATAAGATTAACAGTTGTCCACAAATAGGACCAGACTTGCCCTCTCCAGATGGGACAAAAATCAGCTTTTAATGCAGGCGGGATTAACGATAATCCTCAAATGCGACCTGGGTTGCCCCAAATGGGGTCCTACCTCCCTAGACGGATCAGAAACCGCTGGTACGGCAGACAGCTTAAGAAATGCTTCCTTGACAGCTTGCCCCAAATGTGGTCTGGCCTCCCCAGATGGGACAGAAAGCAGCTTTAACAGCAGGCAGCCGTAACAAATGTCCCCAGAGGGCACGCTCACGCTCGGCTGGGGCCCGAGCGAAAATCGATGCACCAAGTCTATGATTGATGGGGCGTTGATGGACAACGGTCCTCTGTGACGCCCGTCATTTACACTTTCCTCTGTTTCTGATTTTCTGAAATGATGAATCACCGTTGCGATTAATATATTTATACCCATTTAAAACTTTCCGAATGGGAGGAGCATTCATCTATTTCTGATTTTCTGAAAAGGTAAATCACCGTTACAATCAAAATACTTACAGTTATTTAAAACTTTCCGGGTGGGAGGAGTAATTTTGCTTTAGCGAACACGTTTCTGCTTAATATTATTCCCAGCCCTATGCTGTAACGACCCGTCATCTGCAGTTTACATCCTTAATAAAGCGACATCAATTTAGGTATCTGCGGAATGGTGCTGCATCACGCAATGAATAATATTTTACACGAGCTCTAATGGCAGTAAATGTTCCTCTCATTTTTATTACTTCTCCACCTATGATGTTGGAGCCCTTGATTATCCCGAAAATGTTGCATTCCAATGAATATTCTGATACCAGTAGAGTTTGGGTCAACCCAATTTCAAACGTAAAATATTTCCTCACTTAGATTTGCCAGAATATATGTCTTATTCTAAGAGCTGATATTCACAGCTCAAAAAACTTTCATTTTTTGTTTTGTCATTTCAATGGTCCTGACCAGGTTATTTTTTTACTCTAACTCGAATAATTATCTTGGTGTCTACAGTATCCCAATATTTTGTTTCAAAGATTCATCTGACTTCTTGTTACTGCCTCGCGATCTTTTGGAATGACAAATTTTTTCACTCTGTAAGTTTTCCTCGTAAGTAATTACAAAATGTTGACGAAACCTCCCCAGCATTATTCCATTATTCCGTGCGCAGAAATGTTATGAGAGCATTTATACTGCAGAGAACAGCAATGTACGCACGGTAGTCATCTACAGTAAATCCTTCTGGCCATGAGTTCAAAACTGTTGTTCTTTTTCTTTGAGTCATATTTTGAGAGTTAAAACTCACCTCATTCTCTTAGGTTGAGCAACGCCCAGTGAGGGAAAGGAACTTGAGAACGGGTGAGAAATTATGAATTTCATGAATCTGTTTTTGTCAGACCGAGGGAGGGAAAGGATGAGGCTTCTGTGCAGTGTTGTCGCTCAAGGAAATACGAGTGAAAAATATTCGCCCAGATTATGGCTGGTAGGCTCGAGGGAAAACAATAGGAATTGTTCTGCAATTTTACAATACTTACTCTTTCAACGTTTTTTTCAGTTCTAAATCACAAATGTATTTTCATGAAAATAAAGAATGAACCAAAAATCAAAACTTGTGCTTGTTTTCATCCTAAAGTGAGACTCCAAGGATTCTTTTGAAACAATGGGATGTAAATTTTCAAAGGAGTGTAACGTGATAAAACATAAAAACCAAGAACGCTGAAATTGAACGCCGAAAAAATAGGCGTTACACTATTTTCAGTGTGCATTACTTTTTTTAAACTGTTTGACGCACTTTTCTGAAGTTAAAGCGGAACCAGCCGTCGAAGAAGTTTTCTTCCACGAGGAACGCGGAGACTCGTTTTCGAGGAGCAATAATTGCTGTAATTTGTGATCAAAGTTCCCAAGGTTCGTCAAAAAATTATCTGCCCAAAAATAAGTTGGTATTTTTGGTGCCCTCGTAATGCTCGGGGCCAAAGTTCAGGCGTTCCCGTAATGCGCCACGAGAGCGTCTTAATGACCGCCACCAAGTTTTTTCCTGAAAAATAAATTTTCTTTTTAATTTCACGTCATGAACCCTCGTTTGTAGTCGCATACGTTTTCCGAAATACGATTTCATCTTTTTTGTTATGCAGCGGACACTGTTTAACACCTTGACTACGACGTCAACCAAGTTTGGTCACTGTGGGAGTTTTCATTTTGATGCTGACCAGACATGAGTTACAAACTCAATTTAAATTACTACTTAATGAAAACTAAATGAAAACACAATCCAGTTAATGTTTATTATTTTCAACATTGCTCACTTCAATTCACTGGGAATTTGAATTGAATGTTAAACTTCAGTTTTACCTGCCGCAGTCAAAGTGTTAATTTCACTTTTTGAAAAATTAGCGACATTGTTACCAAATAAAAGCTTTTATTGCATTACCCAGATAATTGTCGCAGATGATCTCATGCTTTTTGTTTTTCAAATAATTAAACAGCAAAAAATTAGAAACATTAAGTGAGTGATGCCTTTTGGAAACGTTTACGATTTTTTCTATTGGGGCTTTATTATTTCGAGACCAAAAATGAAGAACTGTGTATTGTTAAACGTATTCCATAATCTGCATCAGTTTTGGAAAGCTTAGTAACTGGGAACTAAATTTCTACATCGCTAGTCAAGTTTAATTGCTTGAAATCCTTAATCATAGACGTTTACTATCAAATCACTGCTTGTTAAAGCTTCTGATTACCTATGAATGAATTCAAAAATCTTTGATGAGGCAAAAAATTCGTGGTTACAGCGTTGTAAAATATTTTTTAAGTAAAAGAAGCGCGAAAATTCATTATTTTTCTTTTTATTCTCTGAATTACTGACTTGAAATGGCCAGTCTAACAATGGAAAAATATTGGGGCTACGATATTGTTTAAACTTGAGTGGTGCTTGTATCAAACTCAAAACTATATCTTATTTTCAGTGAGATGCAGTTACATGTATGATGAATGTTAAGGAATCTCGATCAGAGTGGGTACTTGTTTAGAGTATTTGAGAATAAATGCATTTAAAACTCTACGGAGATTGAACCAAACATTTAATTACCTAAAAACGCCGAATCGAGGAAAATTTTGACCATGTCTTCGCCATTGTACTTATGTTGGTCTACGCTCATTCATATGGGGAACCGAAAATTGGGCGAAGTTTAACATAAAAAATCGTTGTACGAAAGGTACTGCGTTGCATACCAGACTGCTGTATTCATAGAAAAGCGTAATATCTTTTGTATCGAACGTCCTCCTCGGAAAAGCTGACTCCAGTGATTTAATTTTTGATACTCGATGTCATTCGCTGATTTAGGAAATTAGATGTAAGCGCAATCACTGAAAAAAATACACGCACAAACTTCAACACATTTAAAAAAGTTGCATATATGACGGTACTGTGTCAGTGGCTTGATCTGAAAGATAACGGAAAGTAAACATTCGTTGTTTCGGGAAAAAGGAACAATCAGAATGGTAGATTGTACATTTTTTGAGCTTTGTATTAATGAGTGCTGCTCCACCTGGAAGCTGCAACTTAATCACGAACACATTGAGATTTGTTTTTACCTTTTATTAGGAGTTGTGGAAAAAAGCTCGAGTTAGATAAAGTCAGAACACCACACTACATCCGTCACTCAAGAATCAGCACCACATCACAACACCACTACACCACAGCAACACTATATCACACCACGACGCCACAACACCACAGCAATACTACATCACAACAACACTACACAACAAAACCACTCCGCCACAACACCACAACATCACACCACAACACCACTAAATAAGCACAAAATCACAATACTGCCTCACCCCATAACAGCCCTCTGCATCATACGACAGTACATCACCGTCTCTCTATACCTTATATAAGGTATATAACCTTACGGCAATACATCACCGTATCACTATACCTAATTTATCACCTCTCAACACACATCTTTAAAATACACCACCCATCACTACCACACAACACACTACATCTCAATACACCACCACACAACACACCACATCTCAATACACCACCACACAACACAACACCTCTCAATACACCACCACACAACACACCACCTCTCAATACACCACCACACAACACAACACCTCTCAATACACCACCACACAACACAACACCTCTCAATACATCACCACACAACATACCACACCTCAATACACCACCACACAACACACCACCTCTCAATACACCACCACGCAACACACCACCTCTCAAAACACCACCATACAACACACCACGTCACTATGCACCACCACACAAACTCACCCCGTCTGTACATCAGTGTGTTCTTCCAGGCACACTCTTCCTCTAGTAGCGTTTACAAGAGAAATCCGCGTAGTTGACTCATTCGCTGGAAAGGCCAAATAGAACAGAAAGGTAGCATGAGACATTTTAATATGACATCTTGCGTAGAGGCAATATAATAGAATTAAACTTTTCGAGATCGTAAAACGTGAGTTCATTTTACTACATTTGAATTTTTCCAGCTTATTTCACAGTTATTTTGGAATCCCATGTGTTTCATTTCTCAGTGTTTAACACATGATCGAATTTCTGGCGAAGATTAGTTCAGTGGGTTTGAAATTGTTCGGTGCTGTAACATGGTAGAGTCTGTGGTGAGAAATTCCTGCACCGGCCGAACTATGGAGCTGTGTTAATTAAATGAAAGCCCAATGTTCTCCACAATCTCTCTTCCGTGACCATAAGCGTCTTAACCTCTGCTCCTAAAATTAGTTCAGGGAATTTCAAAATGATTTGGGCCATAGCAAGTCACTTCGGTAACACATTAACGCATAACCTCGACAAGGGCAAACGTTCGACTTTTCACGACGTACTTCTTCCTAATTATCGAGAAGCCTGTAATTCCCTGCTTGTGGCTCAGGAAGAACTTTTGACGAATTGGAGCGATAATTAGAACAATTTAGGTTTCTTCTGGCGAATCTTTTTCAAGAAGATTTGAAAAAAAAATTAGGTGTGTCAACTTGGAGAAAAATTGCCACATGCTTACTTAATCCGAGAAGATTTCATTGAAGCATTATTTCAAGAGCTTTATAAAATTCTATGATAGTCAATGTTGGAAGTTGAAGTCGCCTTATAAATTTTGAATATCAGGATACTTGACACGAAAATACATGGATATTATCTGTAATAAGGTTAGAGTGTGAGTTTTACTTGTGTTTCTTGTTTGTGTATCCGTAAGTAAACAGCCAATCACTGATTATTTATCGACTGAAATATCAGAAATGGATTAAATTAATCAAAATGTTCGCAAAATAAATTTACGTTCGCACACAAAGGACCAGTTCATCACACAACATGACAGCTTCTTTAAATACCTTTGACATTTTGTCAGGGCCCTAAACAAAAAAACGAACTTTGAAATAAATCGTTTCTCTTGTCTTTAGTCTCCGCCAGTATTTCCTTAACTATGTACGTGTGAAATATACATGTGGGATAGTGATTGTAGAATTATTTTTTCTTCCGACGAGCGAGACTGAAATATTAAAAGTTTTCTTTCAAGTATTTTTGTTTTATTATATGTCAGATTCATACGCGAGAGGAAATGATAAGTGATATAACAGTAAAGTCACTGAGGGAAATTTATAACCGTGCCGCAGCGCATGCGACGAGAAGCCACTCGAGAACAATAGAAGCAAAGAGATGTGGTATTTGCAATCAATCATGAAGGGAATATCAGACTAAACAGCACATTCTGTAGTAAGTTGTTTCAAGTTCATGTGAATTGAGAAGGTTTTCATTTCCTGGAGAAAATTTAACTTCGTTTTTTCAAGATTTTCAACGCTCTTACTAAGTGCACAAATCATTAGTGTCTCAACCTCTTGAAGCTGAAAATTAACCAACGCGTGAACAGCGTGAAGGAAGCTGGCAATTATCGCGAACTTACAGCGGACCTTTTGCAACCTATCATCATCAATGTTCTACGAAGTGTGCATTAAAAAGACATATACTCAACAAAATTACTTGTAAGGGCTATGCAACCATCGTATGAGACTTGAGAAAATATATTAATGCAACATTTAATTTACAGATAGATCATAAGCGACATTTTTCTTATTTAAAAGGAATGCGTATTTTCTCGTCAACGTTAATATTCATCTGTTAATGGATAACTTACACGAACATTGCGAATTCTCTGACTCACAATGATTAATAGAAAAAGAATTTACGGTAGTTCATTCTAATGTTGCTAAATTTGAGTAAGAATTAGAAATGATCCTCCATTCACGAAATGCCCAGACGACTGGAAAATCTTAACAAATGATGTGATAATCCCTATAACAAACCATCAATTTTTGAATTGACTTCTGAACGATTGACTGCTCTCACTGAAAGATAAGAATATAATAGTAGTAATGAAGACACTTAATTGAAATGTTTATCACAAACAAATTTCCACAAAGAACCAGTTTTAAGGAATTAAGGAGCATGTTTTGAACAGCTCTCATTTTGAGTTTGACGTCTCTTCAGATTCTTGAAGAATTGTAGGGAGTTTTCCGTTCGTGTATAACGGAGAACTACCGATTTGCTGTGCGGAAACCTGATTGATTTTGAAGTAGACTTTTGCAGCGTCGCTGTTGGTCGATGCATCGATGTGCGGTGATTTCATTGGGCGCCGGCAGACGAGATCATTCCGCTACTTAAGCGAAATTGCGTCCGTGACTGCAGGATTCCGATCCCGTGAAAAAAATGCCTGCACCTACACGTTTGCCAATGTCGAAGCTTTTGTAAAATGTGGCTTAATGAAGGTGTATTAAATGGTGAGGTAATTCATGGAGGTGCTCTTGAATTACTGACTTTTCGTTTATGGCATTTGTCGTTCTAAATTTTTTGCCCAATTTATTTTGGAGTGAGAAAAGGAAAAATTTTTGAGAATTGCCATTGAATTTTGCTACGTGTGTTTTGGATGGCACACTCATGTGTGTCGCGTTAGCCCATGACACACAAAAGTGTGTCGCAATACGTTACCTGATAATGAACATGGATGACACACTTTCGTGTGACGGTTTTGTGACAACTTGACGCCCAAAAGAATACGGGACAATATATTTCTTGGTGTACGTATTTTCTAATCAGTATCAGGAAAAATCCTAAGTATTTGATTTGAAGCCTCACACGTTTGATAAAAATCCCGTTAAAAAAGGATAGAGATACAGTCACTGATGCAAAAACGTTACTGGTGACCCAATATTAAAAAGAAATTCATTGAGTTTAGCAAAGCCGATTAGAGGTTCTGAAGACAACTAATTTCTTGTTGTAACAAACACACATGTATTTCATGCAATCAAAAATTATAATACTCAGGTAAATTTGAATAACGAAAATGACGGCATATGTAGTAAGGGTGCCAACTTTAGCTTCCACATTTAGAGAAATGTAATAGAAAAACATTTATGTTTTAACATCATGCGTCTACTCCGTGGACAACAGCCTAGCGTCGTGGATCACCAAAGAGGTTTTGATCACCAAAGAGATGATCTTTGCTCTTTTTAACGGTCCTCCTTTTTAGCATGTGAAAAAAAATCTCAGCTGCACACACGACGCTGCTCAAGTCTGAATGAAATGGTTCTGATAGAACATTTTATCGCGTGCAAGAACGTTCATTTCGCTTACATCGTTTTCTTCATGATGCTCGTTCCCACCGAGTCATAGGAAAAGAATTTGCAAATTAGTCAATATTGTCTCAATTTTCTTTGCTCTACAAAACCTTAGAAAGAGTAAGCGTTCGCTTGTTATAGCTTAAAAATTTAATGAAAGTACAATCGTAATCGATTGAGCAGAACCCTTGTCATCTACACTAATGGTAAACAAACAAACAAAGATGAGCAGGCGATTGATCTTACTCAGTCAATGCACTCTAGATGTGGCTTACGTCAAACTCTTTTCATTCCGGCGATATAATGTTCGAATACTTTATCAGCGTACTGAGTTCAGTTATAGCAGCGAGAATGCTAGGCGTTATTTGTTGCAATTTAATTTTATTTTGGAACTTTTTTTAACGCTCAATTTTTAACTGTCTTGTAATTTTTTTTCCATTTGTGGCAAAAACACACTAACGAAGCATCACTAAACAGGTCTTTTTATGAAACGTCAATTTTATCTTTAATCTCATCTTGTCACAGCAAAGGCGATAAATTGTGTTCTCGCTCAAGAAATTTTTCACGTTCCTTTATTGTTCGTTTTCGGTAAAAGATGTAACAAATAAAGAGAAAGAAATCAGTTCGTAGGCTAATATCGATACGTTAATCCTGAATATTTTTAAAATTATAATGTTTATAGAGAAATATATCATTCTCATTAAAAGGTTTAAAGAGCATGCGTTTTTTTAATTTTTCTGTTCCAACGGTATTTCTAGAGTGAGAAATGAGACAGATATTCTAATTCTATTTATAAACTTTAAAACATCATGAACGTTTGCTGGAATTTAATGATTCTTGATTGAAGGTTGGTTCTAATGAGTCAACTTGTTGAGTTCATGATAGAAATAATTGGGAAACAATTCTATGGTCGCGGCCATTACTTTCAAAAAGCAAAATGTCAGCAAAGACTTCACCGCTAAATGAACTATAGAATTGCCGGCAGAAGTTGAACTAACTTCATTCTTTATAAAGGATACAACTGAAGTTAACAGCCGAATGAAAAGAAAACATTTATGTGTAATTTTTGTGCTAAGTATTTTCACCATTTTAACTAAGCAAGCCAACTGCATCAAGTTCATTTGGAAACCAGAACACTGGTGCTATTTCAAAGCAATCAAGACATCTATTCAAGTTTTACAGCAGAGAACATTACAAGGCAATTTCCCAGTGGCACATCAAAGCAAACTTGCGAGTGTCACATCAAGAAAAGTCAGAAATCACATTGATGTGGTCTTAGCGAGGCTAATTGGAATTCCCTTCATTCATGTTCCCTTTGATAATATCATTTAAGAAGCACAAATTAATACGAACAACATGTTGCGAACATTCAATAGATATTTTAGGACGCTACTCTTGATAGGGGGATGCTAATTGAACAATCAGCTTCTTCAGAGCCAGGATATCTTATTGTGGAAGAGAGCAAGAAGTTCTGTATAATTGCATATCATTAAATAAAAACTACGGAGAAGAAGGATTCATAGATGTTGTTCGATCTGTGTTAGCCTCCCTATAACATGATTAGAAAACATTGCAATGAGAGCTAACGAAGCGAGACTTTGCAAAGAGTGATACAAATAATCTCAGACAAACACGGTGTGGTAGCAGAGCTGTTGATGAGTTATATTTCTAGTGAATGTTGGAATAGTCACTCTGGTGTGGCTGTGTGTATAAACGTTCAATCGCATAAAGCGTTCATATAACATGACTATGCATAACAAATCAATAAGAAAATCTACCTATTCATTTTTCCACCCTTATTATAGTTCACTTCGTATCGACTACTTTTGTCTGTTAGCTCAGGGGTCGACAGTTCTTCTTTACTTTCCTCTCATGGAAAAATTGAGATAACATTTTAAACCTTAACTCTGGCATTTTTATTCGCGAAATTCGAGAAAAATAAGCAATTTCTGTGAATCCAAGTAGGCATACCTTACCATTGTTGGTTTTCTAGAATCAAAGCTAATGGAATCATTAGAGCACACTGCGTCAATTTCATGTCAAATGAGGTGGTGAACCTCCGTAGATTTAGAACATCTATCTGACATGAGCAGACACGAAGTTACAAACGCTATCGTGCCATACGGGAAATTTTCTAAGTACTGAAGATGCGTTCTCGCTTTTAAAATGACAAAATTGTACCAACAAACCCAATGTTGATGATATCAGAATTCGGTGTTCCTTAAAAACGTAGTTGTTGGTTTTCCGTTAGCAATCATGAAGCTCAAGTGTCAATGCGATGACCAACTCACTTCGCTTCTGTTTTCTTTTTGTCTCCTTTAGTTACAGGCATTTCAAAATGAGTGTCAACTAGCCAAGACATTGCATTATACGCTTATCATCAATTTTCGTACAATTGTCATTGCCATCGCACTCATGTTCCCCACTAAGGTAAATATACGTTATAAGGACCGTTAGGTAACATTTTAAATGTTAAGGTAGTATTACAGTCTATAAGAGAACCCTATCAAAACTGTGTTGTTCAAATTTTCATTCGCTTTAAAGACCCCATGTGGAATATGTGAGTGTAATCTACATCTTGCTTTCCAGCCTGCTGTGAGTCAAAACAACAAACAAAGTCAATTAAAACCAGTTCTACAGAAGCTGTCACTGCGTGAAAATTTACTCGCCAACCCAAAAAGCAAACAAGTGTCTTTTGACAGCATCCCAGACCTGTGAATATCGTTGGCAGTTTTTGTTCCAAGCGTTTAGTGTGTAACAAAATCCAAGCAATGAAATTCAAAGATTGTGCTACAGTTTTAATTCAACTCGAAAAGTGCAATTCCTTTGATCCACGAACTGAACCCTAAAAACAAGCTGTTGTTTTGAATATGTATGAACCATGCGTTGTATATGGTTGGGGACAATATTTCATTTAACAGTATAATGGAAAATTTTTAAGCAACGAAATAGCGTGAATAAATAAAAAAACATGGTTTCGGAATGTTAGAATTGCATTTCATGCATATTCTAGCCGATCGGAAGATATTTTGCATGCGACACGAATCCAATTCATTTCATAGTTGTTTTCACTGAGCAAAGATATTGAATGGTGCGCATGCCGGATAGAGACCACGAATTCAAAACACAGTTCGAAAATATTTTTTCCATGCTACAGAAAAGACTCCGATGAACATAGTGAAGCTGATATATCCCATAGCAAGAACTTCCATTTCGTCTGTAGTATTTTAGGTGATTTAAGATCCGAACGCGTCAGTGGTCAGGCTTTTTACACGTTGTTTTTAAGAAATAAACCAGCAATGAGTCATATTATGTTTCAATAACCAACGAAAACTTGCAAACAAAATAAAATGTTACATCGTAAGGCGAGGGAGATTGAGGCTTGCTTGGATACTGAGCCTCAAAGTGTAAAACAGAGATTGTGAAGGCATAAAATATTAAATCAAATTTAAATAAAAATGATGATAATAAAATGAAACATGATATTGGCTTTTT
>JACJUY010007639.1:26718-36991 GCA_014220935.1 Platorchestia sp. MABIK
AATGCTTTCAATGAATTCAATTGACGACATCACATTGAATGCTTTCAATGAATTCAATTGACGACATCACATTGAATGCTTTCAATGAATTCAATTGACGACATCACATTGAATGCTTTCAATGAATTCAATTTACGACATCACATTGAATGCTTTCAATGAAAATCCTGCAATGTGCAGGTCATTGAGTGATTGTAGTTTTTTGAGAAACATGATGCGTATCATTATTTGGAAATACCTGCTTGATCTAAGTTGAAAAATTCGGGATTCGTTTTTTTATATTTTTTAAAGTGTTTTCTATTAAATTTGTCGTTTTGGGCTATTCCATGGAATGGTTTTTGCTTACGAACGTATGCTCGGTAAGAGCTTGCTTGTGTACTTTATTTTATCCGTAATTACTTTTAATTTTGTTTTACTGCTACATTCTAGATGTGTTTTACTGGCGTAACTAGCGTGACGTGGTTATTATTCAGGGATGATGGAGTGTGCTCGTTCTGTCTTATATTCTGAAATTAAACTTTTATCCTGCAGTTTCGGCAAAAAAATCACTCATCGTATGACAACGCGACCAGGCCGTGGTAGGGCTTGTTTTTTCTGTAAAAAGGCACAGTATCGTGAATAAATAAGGTCCATTATTGTCTGCCTATTGTTCCTGATGTTGTTTGTCTATACACACTGATTTTGTTTGCTTATTGGGTTTAGTATCGTCTGCTGACAGAGTAGAGTTGTGCATGAAATGTAAGGATGAATCCTGATGTCGAGGATTTCGGTTGATTTAGACATTTAAAGGCTAAGCTACGAAATTAAATTTAAAATTCGGAAAAACGGTTTATACCCCAGCAACCAAGGTCTCATTTCTGTAACATTGAACGAAACAAAATTAACTTTGATACACAGAGCGGAAAACATTAAAATTCACTTGTTCTTAAGCTTTAAAACGTCTTCAAATTCATTTAGATAGACATTTGAAAACATTCTATTCATGCATTATACCTTATGGGTTATACATTATACCGCTCATTTACCATTACACCGGATTTTTTAGTTCAGAGTTTCAGTCCAAGGGAAATGTCTACTCTCAGGCAGAACGAAGAAAACAAAATTCTAAAATACACTCCATTAGGCTGGGGCAGACGAAGTGTAAACATATTTTCGTTTACTTTGATGACCAACGTAATCTAGCGTTAACGCTCGACGTAGGCGTTAGAAATTCATCACATAATCATGAGAACGAGCGGCAAACTGAAGAGAAATTCTGAAATAAACGAGCTCTAAGAGGCCCTGATACATTTCGTTGTTGCTGGCCAGGGAAAGCGGGGAGGGAAGCGAACACATCTTGTTTACAGTGAGCGACAACGACGCGGTATGTCTTGCGCGCAAACCCCGGCGACGTAAGCTGCTTTTAGCAGCGTCCCCTGAGGGCGTCGCCGGCACTTAGCGCAGCTGTCGCGCGACGGAGATCGTAACTTATGGATGCCCTTTGGTCGCGGGGCCCCGCTCTCCTGCTGGAGGTGGCTGCTCGGAATAAATGCTGTTATCTACAGCTGAGCAAACGCTGTTCTCGACAGCTGAGCAAAAGTAGTTTTCTACTGCTGAACAAATGCGATTTTGTAGGGCAAAAAGAACATTTCGCCATACAGCTTATCAACTGCTGTTTTCACCATAAACAACTTTTTAAAGCAGCAGAGAAAAAGTTTATTCTAATAGTCAGGCTAAAGTTGTGTGCAACCACCGAGCTTACTCCGATCCTGAGAGCAGAGTAATCGCTGTTTTCAAAGAATGATGGTCTCTTATTTTGCGCGTGGATACTGTTTTTTTTAATACCAGGCTGTGTTATTGGCCCTTGAACCCAGCAATACTCTTCGAAGATTTACTCCATAACAGTGACTGTAAAATAGCACCTCAGTTTACCAGGCAGTACGTTTTTGAATGTTGTTTCTTATAGGACACTTATTTGTCGAGGCCAACGCGTTGGACTCAAGTTTTACTTTGTATCATTTGTTACTTTATTTGTGGATATAAACATTGATGATTCGGCAGAATATGGTGTTGGACATCACACGCTCACCATAGAGTATATTGCTAAGGAATGAATCTTTTTATGTAAAAGATTGTTTGTAAGATCATCAGATTAATGATGCATGTATGTTGAAAATAGTTATGTTTAGTTAGAATTTACAATCCACAAATTTTATCCTGACGAATATGATCCTTTGCACTCATGAAAGCTATTGCGATAGATAACCGTCCATCAAGAAAAATAGAAAGTTAGGTTGCACAAAGTTCCAGCTCAGGAGGCTTGTGCAATGTTAAAGTATTCCTTCACAATTTTCTCTACAGAATATTCATAAAAACGTCAACACCCCCGAAAATGTTTTGACCAGAATATTTTCTGCATTTGGAAACTTTTCTGGGTGATTGTGGCCGGATGTAGGCACTTCCTGCGCCAGACGTACAATGCACATCAAAGTGCGACTGCAGCGTCCTCTCAAGTCAGCCTTTGTGCGCTGTCGGCATTGCGTCTCCGTATTTTGCCTCATCCGCCCAAAGATTTTGGCATTCTGTCTAAAAACTCGAGCACAAGATCGACTTGGTCTATTTTCATTCAAATTTGAGGCTTACCTAGTATTGGAGGTAGTGGTATACGTCAAGCTGCAGTTGTCGTACAAAATTGTTTTAAGCTTTCTGCAATTAAAAACGTTTTCAGAATCACAGTGCCGTAAATACTGTCATTGTTCAGTTTTTCGTTCAGGCAATTATTTCGCTTTACCTCTTTTAAGACTTGTTTTTTGGATTTATTAGCTCGGGAGGGATAAAATCGCTTTGTGTAACGGTTGAATGATTGGATAAAACATAAAGTGTTAGTAACGTAGTTCTATGTAGCGTCGTGGCCTACTGTACTTACAGAAGGCATTATTCGCACTTTATTCCTCTAGGCATTGTGTTCTGGAATATCGCATTTCACCTATGCAACTTCGTTACAATGTCAAAGAAATTTCTTGTTAACGTAAGTAGATGCATTCAAACAGTGCACTAATTTGAATCGAATGTTTTAATTTTTAGCGGTGGCACACAATTACTCTGAAAAGTTAAGAAAACCATATCATTACGGATGAAATACATATTCAATTTAGAGCCTAAAAATAATAAAGGAAGGTTGCGCACATGAGCAAGTAAAAGTAGTGTGCGCATTAAAAAGACGAGACAAATTGATCAGTTCTAATAGTGATGTTGCTTTCAGAAGAAGCAGTTAGGCAGAGCTCGACTCTCAAGAGGACGAGGAGTATAAGATGCTAGGCGGTAGCAAAAGGCAGTTAATTTACATGGAGCTGCTCTTTATAGTTTTCATGTAAAAAGATAATATGTACGTCAAGAATTGCGTAGAGTTTTGAATGACCATTAAACAATTTCTGGAACGAAAATTTTTAATTAAAATAAAGTGCAGTCGTTTGATGAATTCTTCTCAAGCTGTGCGACACGTGCACTAATTGGTAAATTAAATAATCAAATTTGAGCCCGAGTGCTACGAAATTTTCTCGGTGCACGTGGGCGGAGTTCAGAAGCGTGAAGTTTGGCTGGAGCAGCAAGTTTCAAGGGATTGGCTGTCAGGAGGATACATCCATTGAATACGCGTCACACAATTTATGCATATATGATATACAATATTTACAATATATCATTTATACAATATATACCGTATATTATGTATACAATATATGCATACATATTGTACAAAAGTATAAGGTTGTTTACGCGCCAACATTCAGATCAGTAACTTGATAACCAAAACGGTAACTCATTTGTTCAAAGAGATTTCTACCTCTGGTAACTGAGCTTTTTAATCCTCTGTTCTTAAACTTTCATTAAACATTATAACCAGGAAGATTGAGATTTTTGCCTGAAGCCACTATCATTCAGAATGTTAGAGAAAAAATACAGCAGCCAATTTTTTGTTTAACAAAATATCTTCTGCGCAAAAACCTTCTCCACCGATGGCTCCCTCTTCATCGATGGCGAATTTCAGAGCTGTGGAACGGGAAGTTCAGGCTGATAGGAAGACTGAGTGGAAGTCTTTATTGTCACAACAGGCCTTCATAGCTTGATTTTCTGCGCTTCTAGCTTATGACAAGTCACACCCAGGTTGTTGTTACATTAAAATTTCCCCAAAACAAATTCCCATGAGCAAAATGCGGGAAATGCGTATATGAAAAGTAAAGAACAAAACTGGGCAGATAACAGTGCCGGAATCGAGGGTTGCAGATAAATGAGCTGTAAACGCGTGGTCTGCAGCAGTCATTGAGCTGCTGCAGCCGCAGCAGCTCAGGGCTTCGAAAAAGTACCGTTATACATCGATATAAATTATCTCATTAATGTTTGGAAATATTAGAGTGCATAGCAGTAAAAATTATGCACGTGACCGATAGTGAAGCGCAGGACTTTCGATGGGATGGAACACCTTGGAGTGCGTAAGTAGGGATGAGGCGTGTGTGCGTGCGTTTCAAATGGCGAGATCGTGATGGGGTGCGTGGCAGAGCGTTCTAGAATCAAAGGTCAGTGATGAGGCGTGTATGAGTGCGTTTAGAGGGAAGGGTAGTCATGAAGTGAGTGGCAGAGCGTTCTTCAACGAAAGGTAAGTGACGAGGCGTGTGTGAGTGCGTTATAAAACGAAGAGGTGATGATGAGGTGTGTACGAGCGTGGGTTGGAAAGGAGTCTACCACTAATGATGATGTGTGTGGCAGAATGTGAACAGAGTGCACTAGTAGTCATTCACACAGTGTGAGTGTGTTAGGATGGAGTGCTTTAGTCATGAATGTCGAGTGCTTCCGAAATGGGCGAATGGTGTTGGTGAGCTTGATGTGCTTCGAAGTTAGCGTGGAGGGGTTGGCGGTGAGTGTGAAGGGTATTGCCGGTGAGTGTGAAAGGTATTGCCGGTGAGTGTGAAGGGTACTGCCGGTGAGTTGAAGGGCATTGGCGGTGAGTGTGAAGAGCATTGGCGGTGAGCACGGCGAGCGTTGGCGGTGCGCGTGAAGTGCGTTGAGTAGGAGCGTGGAGTGCTTCGGGAGTGTGTTGGAGGTGAGCGTGGAATGTATTACCAGTGAGGGAGTGGGAGTGTATTATTTTATGATTAATACAATTCTCTCGAGCCAAGTGCTTGGATGCAAATTTAATTTTGACGAAATGATACTTTTCATTATCCGAGACTTCAATTACGTTTTCTCGCGGGAAGAGAATTAGGTTCTCTTCTCTCTTTTTTTAAAACTGGTTCAAGTTGGCGGGTTTAAGTGAATTAACTTTGTGAGAAGCTACAAACGCTAAAAGTGAGTCAACTGCACTTAATTTTTTCCAGTGATGGAGCTGAGAAAGAGTTAGGGCTGGCAATGGAGGTAGCTGACAAGGTTTGAACCAGACAACGAACAGCAGTTGACGAGAAGAGGAAGCAGACAAAGGGCTTGAAAAGTTTTCAATTTTCTGGACAATTACAGCCTCGCCCTGGACAGCTGCGCGAGACTGCACCCCGTCTGAAATGTTGACATCTGCACTTGATCTGCGGCATGCAGAAACTCTCATGTTATGTATGATGCCAGGCATTAATGTATTACCATTCTGCTTTGTGAGTTTCAAACAGCGAGCGTGCATGACCACTCGCAACTCGCTTTGGGGTCTCAGATGCAAAACCTTATTTTAAAACTGATTACCACAGTGGATTACAATCAGTTTCAACACCGTCAAAATTTTGAAGTTTTCTTGGCTTTTCTCGAATGGGTTATGCAGAAACCAATACTTCTAGCGTACCAGTTGAATGAATACATTTTAAACGCAAGACAATAAAATGACAACAACGGGAAATTCATGACAGAATTCAATACTTTCCTGGACCGTTCGAACGTCCAGGAGACAAAGAAGAAAGTCAGATGCGGCTACGGGGTTGTTCTTTCGGGGCCGGTGGCGAAATCTTCTTTTAAGGGCTTTAAAAATACATCTTGACGAGTCTTGGCCCGTCCCGACAGCAACATTGCAAGTTATTTTTCTATAAAAAATTTACGATGGTGCACCGACTCTCAGTAGCTCATGAATAAAAGGAAATTCCTCTTTTGTATAATAATATTTCCATCCTTCAAGGAGGGAGTTACTGCGAAAGTTTCGACGTCACTTGGAATGTCGGAATAGTACCTCATTTTTATCCAGGACTACAACATATATAAAACAGAAAATTTGACCGATCATTCAACAGTTTTTCTAGTGTTTAGTTTTCAGATTCAAAGTATGAACATTGAGGGAAATCCTATAAACGAAGGAAAAGAATTGCACCAGCCAGCTGCAAGCGTATCTACTTACAAGTTATGTTGTCGGACGTACCTTTAACCTGCACTTCAGAGATACTGCAAAATGAATACGAAAAATTTTCACTAACCAAAGAATCTATTCGAATAGTGAAAAAATCCAAGCTTCGCGGACAACGTTGTATTTGTTGACATTTTCACGACTACAAATATTTTCTAGAATACTTCGGATAGAGCAAGGTGTTTGAATGTTAGTATTCTGACCAGTATAATAGTCAGGAATATTGCATGCGGAGAGAAATGCCATAAATCTTTCGAAGGAAGCACCATCGCAATCAGGAATACAATAAATGAAACGATTCGTCACGAATGTTACCGTAATAGCAACACCATAATAAACAAATGTTACCGTAACAGCAACACAATAATAAGCAAATGTTACCGTAACAGCAACACAATAATAAGCAAATGTTACCGTAACAGCAACACAATAATAAGCAAATGTTACCGTAACAGCAACACAATAATAAGCAAATGTTACCGTAACAGCAACACAATAATAAACATATGTTACCGTAACAGCAACACAATAATAAGCAAATGTTACCGTAACAGCAACACAATAATAAACATATGTTACCGTAACAGCAACACAATAATAAACAAATGTAACCGTAACAGCGACACAATAATAAACAAATGTTACCGTAACAGCAGCACTATAATAAACAAATGTTACCGTTACAACAGCACAATAATAAACAAATGTTACCGTAACAGCGACACAATAATTAACAACACATAATCAAGTGCTCAGCAGTCCAAGGCGAAAGAATACGCCTCACGTACTCGTTTGTCCGTTCCTCCGTTGTGGAAATTCATCTACTGTGCTTAGTACTGACCTTATTCACGTTGGTCAACAGACTCTGTAACATTTTACTGCACTTTAGAATATCATTACGCTACGGCATATGAAAAAGAGATTTAGTAAAATTGCAGCCCAAACATATGTGTCCGTTCCTCGCATGTTCGTTGAGGAAGTAAAAGCCCTGGGGCTTGCAATGCCGGCTGCAGCCGCAGAAAATATTTGGAGGTCTAGAGTACGGACTACACGGTTTCCCTCGGGTCATCAAATTAAGGGTACGAGGTCCTTATGTATTCCGAGCCGCTCACATCTCCAACGACTCTCCAGCCAAACGCCAGAATGTAAATGGTGCGAATTTTCGCTTTCTGGGGATGAATCTTCCAATAAGTGTTATTTCTTGAAAAAGGGAACGTGGTACTCTTGAAATGAGGTCCATACATCCTTGTAAGTCCTGTACGTCTTAAAGATGGTTTAAATGTACGGTGTCTATCTTATGTGATGTCCGCAATCGCTAACGGATTTTAAAGTCCGCTTCGAATTCATATTTCAAGTCTGTTATACTTAAACTTCAACCCAACCTGCATTGGGATGGATTGTGCGTTCTTGTGATAAGCACATGAATGAAATAATTAAATTAGGTTGTCTGCGATTTAAATTAAATTTATAAAATATTGGCCACAAATTTGCATTGAGGGGAAAAACATGCTACCTATAAAAATTCAATACATTGAGAAAGGGAAGGCCACTTGAGATGAAAAATAGTTCAACCTGTATTTTTTGCGTAAATTAAACATTTTAACCGCTTTAAAGATGCGATTACACTGAAAATGAAGGCCTTAGTGGATGGGGAAATGATTCGTTTGCTAATTCTTAGTAATTAGGAATTATTTTTCCATGGACGGCATTTAAAATTATTTTTACAGATATAAATATATATGTGTGTGTGTGTGTGATGTGTATATATATGTGTGAGTGTGTGTACATTTGTATATATATGCATTTAAATACATCTGATTTCTATTCTCATTAAGGATTCCGAGTAATCACATGAACAGAAGCCCGTATTTCCCCACAACAAATTCCTATACTGTAACGGCATCCCAGTCTAGGACTCCGGCCCCCAATGACATTACAAGGCAAAATGAATCCTGAGCGTTTTATTAGAGGAAGAGGTATTTGCGGAAGATTTTCCATTTGCATTTCGTTGGACGTTCAAAACCTTTTGAGGTATTTTCTAAACGCTCGAATTTGGCGTAAATTCTTCCTGGGACCGACTGAGACCAGAAAAGATTATAATGAGGTCCTGAAATTAAAACTAGAGCTGAGGGATCCCTCCGCTGGGGATTGCGAGGTGCACTCCGTGAAAGGGGCTAACGATTTTATATTGTAATTTAGGAAGGGGAGCTCGGGTTTAACTTTTTAATTGTGCACAGGTTTGAATTTCCGCATTGCGTCCTTGAGTGTCTCAAATCAATGGCACGGAAAACACGCAAGATAGAGTGGTGATCTAAAACTCCAACTTTGCCGATCTCAGTGCACTTCGATTTTCGAACTACAATGTTGTTAAATTTCAGTTTAGCATATTGTGACACTCGCAATAGATGTTTAGACGACTACGTACTTGAGGAGAAGATCAGACACATTTTCAGGCTCTTTGGCTTGAAACTAAACGAATAAAATCAGAAATGAATTGATTTCCAAATAACTTCAAAGTAAAAAGCTTACCCATTAAATGTGGATATTCACATTTGGAATCCTGAACTAGAAAAACAATTTTATTTTCAATAGAAATTAAAATCATTAATGGACACCAACTTACAATTTTTTTAAACTTAAATTGAAAGTCTTCCTTATGTTAGGTGGGTAAAAAGGAATTAATCTGGGGGCATTTTTCGTCTTGTCACCAAAAATCCATTAAGAATCATTCCATCACTGAAGTGTCATCACAATCTCACGTCTTAATGAAGACGCTGGAGACAATTTGGGTCTACGGCCTGGTCTTTCTGGCGTGAGGTGAGCCAGCGCCAAAAGACCAGGCCGTAGTGAGCAACAGCGGTGAGCAACAGCGGTGAGCAACAGCGGTGAGCAACAGCGGTGGTTGGTCGGTGATTAAAGTGCGATGCGCACCTGCGCCACCTCATCTGAACAAGTTCTCGTTTTATTAAGGCTTTAAAGTCAGTTGTTACTCAAGCTTCAGAATGTTAACACGTTAACTACGTTTGCCAGGTTGTTATAGTCGGTTTGGTAGAGTTAACTACGTTTACCCGGTTGTTATGGTCGGCTTGGGTTAGTTGAAATAAGACGCACTGAAAAACTAGCTTCACAGCTCGAATCCTTTGTTAACGTTTCTTAGAAATGAGAAAAATGCTATTGCACGATAACATTTCACCTTATCCGCTAAAGTTTATTTTGTAATAGGCAGGGAATTTGTCTAAATGCTGTTCGTTTATACCGGTACGTAAATGAGCAATGTACCTTGTGGTGCTCATACACCTCAATTCGCAGTCAACGTGTTAAGTTTACCGCAAAAACATATTGTAACAAAAATAAACTGTAAGGACGTAAGTTCGCGTCGGGTCTCGTTTGATCGAGCCCTCAGAAAGCACGCGAATAACTTTCCACCGGACTCAGGTGAAATCCTTTCAGGAATTTTACAATACGGTTGACGGAATTTAAGCCCTCCCAAAAATCTCGCAGAAATTATGCAGGGATGGCGGTCGGGCAATCATTCATCCCTGTATCGTCTCTTAATATTGACCGGCAGAGCGGATTATCGAAGATTAGCTTATAAATTAGCTGAATTGTTGATTTGGCACTGCATGAGCCCTGAGCTAATACACACTGACGGGGTAACGGGAATGTGAGACGGGAAGCCGGTTATTAAGTAATTAAATGAAAACGGAGACCCTACAAAACAATTGAAAAATAGTATAAGAAAACATCTCTCTTTCACACCAACGACGGTCAGATAGATGTCAAAATGGAAACGTATACTACTGTACATATATGCCTCAGCATCATATTAGAGGAACAGCTCAGTGGTGCACCTAAAATTTTGAAACTTTTCAGAATACATGTAAAATATGAAGTTCGTGTGTATATATATATATATATATATATATATAT